>NW_026493317.1:0-22457 GCF_026875155.1 Cherax quadricarinatus
AGGGGGCCCATACAACTATCTGAAGACTGTGATACAGCTAAACAGGAGCTGATCACTGTTCTCATCCAGACAGCAAGTACGCAATTCCAAAGAAGTCCGCAGGACGCAACTCACAAAAGAGACTGGTGGTTCTACAACGACGAGGTGCAGGAACAGAACCACCGCATCAACTCTTTTAGGAAGCTATACAGGCGTAACCCTACGGCAAAGAACAGGAATACTCTGAGACCCATTGTGCAGCATGCCCACAGTCTCTCTGAGTAAAAACTGAGAAATGGCTGGAGTGGTGCTCAACATTAGGCATCACACCACTTTATCTGAGATATGGGCAAGCTCAACATAGCAACTGGCAAGAGTGAGCCAAGGCCACCAGCACACTCGAACCCATCCCAGGAAGCTGAGAAACTAGTGGAGTTTTTCACTTCCAGGGAGCCTCCACTCAGCCTCCCACAGGACATCCGGAATATACAGACGGATCTTCTGCCATAACGCCAGTTAACGATACAAGCTGCTTTGTGAGCCCGGAAGATGTGACTGATGAAAACCTCATGGATTTGGGAAAACTCCAACATGCCATTAAGAAACACAGGGACACTGCCCGGGCATCGATGGTGTTACTCCATGACTGCACGGGCTGGGCAGAGTGGAGGGGATCCTTTACTAACGTCATAAACAAGTAAGGGCCCGGGAACCTCCAGCATCTTGGAAGAAGGCTGCCATTGCACCAAGGACCCAGGCAGTTTGAGACCCATATCGCTGACCCCCTGTTTAGCCAAGACTGCTGAAAGGATGGTGTTAAATCGCCCCTATGGAAACTTGGACCCACTCATCATCACATATTTGGCTTCACCAAAGGAGTGGGACAGCAGAGTGCATAACCACCCTACTAACCAGATTGCTGATAGTAACAAAAATCTAGTATCGTCTACCTCCACCTTGAGAAGGCATTTGAGCAAGCCAGCCCCACAGCAATTGTAGCAATACTAGCTCGGAAAGGAATCAAAGGATGCCTCCTGGCCTAAATAGACCCCCTACCTTAGGGACAGGCAGGCCTGTGTCAAGCTTTCAGGGACACTACTCTTCCTTTAAAAAAACCCTGGGAAACGGCACTCCACAAGGAGGTGTGCTCAGTCCTACCCTGTTTAACTTCCCATGCAGGAACTTGGGGCCTTCCCCTTTTTAGTGGTATGCAGCTCCTCAACTAGCTAATGATCTTGCCCTCGTAGTGAATGGAAAGGCAATTTTGGGGCGACAGGCCCCGAAAGCTTAGGACCTAATTACACAGTCTTGCAAGGAACTAGGCCTCAAGATCTCGGCCGAGAAATCTCTTGCAGGGGATGTTCAAGAGACCAGATCCTGTAAATAGATTACGTATTCAGGATATAGAACTTGAGTGGACAGGCTCCTACCTATACTTGGGAATCTTCATTAATATAAAGCTGACCATTCAGAAACAGGCCGAATATGTCAGGTCACGTGCTCTACTCAGACTCAACGCCATCAGAGCCATGACGAGGCACCGTGCAGGGGCAAGCAAAGATGTACTTTGCTTGTACTCTATACAAGCTATACGTTCACTCATTGACTACGGTACACCGGTCTTAGCTCATCTCTTCCCGCAGAGCAGGTCATACAAAACCAGGCGATAAGAATTATGCTTTGGGCCCTCATCTGGACCAACACAGTATGTCTCAAATCTGAGGCCCGGCTTCCTTCCCAGGCTGACAGAGTAAAATACATTAACATCTGCAAAGTAGCCACGATTCTGCACCGGCAGCAAGGTACCCCACTAAGATGACGGATATTGACAACCATGACACAAGATCCAACTCTCTTCAAGGACCACTTCTGGATTCGTTCGTTTTGTGCTGCTGGGCGGAAGCTGCTGCCTATACAACTACTTGAGAAGAGTTGTGACCTTCCTATTGCTGGATATCATCCACCACCTCCCTGGCGCCTAGATCCAGCCGATATTTGCATCATGCAACTACCCATCTCTAAGCGTCTCTGCACTCAAGACACCCTCAGCAATCATGTTCAGACAATAAAATGGTATAAAATACCGACAGATTGTTAGGTAAGACACATATGCAACAGTTAGGTATCTTTATTTCGAAACGTTTCGCCTACACAGTAGGCTTCTTCAGTCGAGTACAGAAAAGTTGATAGAAGCAGAAGATACTTGAAGACGATGTAATCAGTCCATCACCCTTAAAGTTTTGAGGTGGTCAGTCCCTCAGTCTGGAGAAGAGCATTGTTCCGTTGTCTGAAACAATATGAAGTTGTAGTGACAGGATGGAGCCTTTATATAGTGCCAGGAGGTGAGACGTAGGTTGCTTTGGGAGGGCAGGTCCCTCTCAAACCCAGCCGTTCTCACTAGTAGAGGTCGAAGTTGATGGTCTGTACCAAGATACCCTTGTGTTGCAGTGTCTGACAGAATGAACATTAAAATGGTAAAAATACCGACAGATTGTTAGGTAAGACACATATGCAACAGTTAGGTATCTTTATTTCGAAACGTTTCGCCTACACAGTAGGCTTCTTCAGTCGAGTACAGAAAAGTTGATAGAAGCAGAAGATACTTGAAGACGATGTAATCAGTCCATCACCCTTAAAGTTTTGAGGTGGTCAGTCCCTCAGTCTGGAGAAGAGCATTGTTCCGTTGTCTGAAACAATATGAAGTTGAAGTGACAGGATGGAGCCTTTATATAGTGCCAGGAGGTGAGACGTAGGTTGCTTTGGGAGGGCAGGTCCCTCTCAAACCCAGCCGTTCTCACTAGTAGAGGTCGAAGTTGATGGTCTGTACCAAGATACCCTTGTGTTGCAGTGTCTGACAGAATGAACATTAAAATGGTATAAAATACCGACAGATTGTTAGGTTGAACATTAAAATGGTATAAAATACCGACAGATTGTTAGGTAAGACACATATGCAACAGTTAGGTATCTTTATTTTGAAACGTTTCGCCTACACAGTAGGGCTTCTTCAGTCGAGTACAGAAAAGTTGATAGAAGCAGAAGATACTTGAAGACGATGTAATCAGTCCATCACCCTTAAAGTTTTGAGGTGGTCCCGTCCCCTCAGTCTGGAGAAGAGCATTGTTCCGTTGCTGAAACAATATGAAATTGAAGTGACAGAATCGGGCCTTATATAGTGCCCAGGAGGTGAGACGTAGTTGATTTGGGAGGGCAGGTCCTTCTCAAAACCCAGCCGTTCTCACTAGTAGAGGTTGTCGAAGTAGATGGTCTGTACCAAGATACCCCTGTGTTGCAGTGTCTGACAGAATGAACATTAAAATGGTTAAAATACCGACAGATTTTTAGGTAAGACACATATGCAACAGTTAGGTAAACTTTATTTTGAAACGTTTCGCCTACACAGTAGGCTTCTTTAGTCGAGTACAGAAAAGTTGATAGAAGCAGAAGATACTTGAAGACGATGTAATCATCCATCACCCTTAAAGTTTTGAGGTGGTCAGTCCCCTCAGTCTGGAGAAGAGCATTGTTCCGTTGCTGAAACAATATGAAATTGAAGTGACAGAATCGGGCCTTATATAGTGCCAGGAGGTGAGACGTAGGTTGATTTGGGAGGGCAGTCCCTCTCAAACCCAGCCGTTCTCACTAGTAGAGGTTGTCGAAGTAGATGGTCTGTACCAAGATACCCCTCTAGTAGTGAGAACGGCTGGTTTGAGAAGGACCTGCCCTCCCAAATCAACCCACGTTCACCTCCTGGGACTATATAAGGCCCGATTTTGTCCTTCAATTTCATATTTTTCAACAACGGAAAAATGCTCTTCTCCAGACTGGGGGCTGACCCCTCAAAACTTTAAGGGGGATGGGCTGATTACTCGTCTTTAAGTATCTTCTGCTTCTATCAATTTTTCTGTACTGACGAAGAAGCCCACTTTTAGGCGAAAAGTTTTAAAATAAAAAACCTAACTTTGCATATGTGTTTTACCTAACAACTGTCGGTATTTTTTACCATTTTAATGTTCATTCTGTCGACACTGCAAAAAAAAAAGGGGTAAATTGGGGCAGACCCTCTACTCGACAACCTCTACTAGTGAAACGGCTGGGTTTGAATGGACCGCCCCCCTAAATCAACCTAGCCACCTCCCGGGACAATAAGGCCGAAAATTTTGCACTTCAATTTTTATTGTTTCAGACAACGGAACAAAGCTCTTCTCCAGACTGAGGGACTGACCACCTCAAAACTTAAGGGTGATGGACTGATTAACATGTCTTCAAGTATCTTCAGCTTCTAATCAACTTTTCTGTACTCGACTGAAGAAGCCTACTGTGTAGCGAAACGTTTCAAATAAAGATACCAACTGTTCATATTGTCCCTTACCTAACAATCATGTCGTTCAATTTATACCATATTAATGTTCATTACTGTCAGACAACAGCAATCACAGAGGGGTAATCTTGGTAACAGACCATCATCAATCGACATCAACCTCTACTAGTGAGAACGCTGGGTTTGAGAAGGACCTGCCCTCCAAATCAACCTACGTCTCACCTCCTGGCACTATATAAGTCCCCTAATCTTGTCACTTCAATTTCATATGTTTCAGACAACGGAACAATGCACTTCTCCAAACTGAGGACTGACCACCTCAAAACTTTAAGGTGATGGACTGATTTACTTCGTCCTTATAAAGTGCCAGGAGGTGAGACGTATGTTCTTTGGGGAGGCAGGTCCTCTCAAACCCAGCCGTTCTCACAGTAGATGTCGAGTTTGATGGTCTGTACCAAGAGACCCTTGTGTTGCAGAATGAACGTTTTGAGAGGGACCTGCCCTCCCAAATCCATCCACGCTCACCTCCTGGCACTATATAAAGGCTCCATCCTGTCACCTCAACTTCAAATTGTTTCAGACAACGCACATGCTCTTCTCCATACTGAGGGACTGACACCTCAAAACTTTACAGGGGATGGACTGATTACTCGTCTTCCAGTATCTTCTCTTCTATCAACTTTTCTATACCTCTACTAAGAAGCCTACTGTGTAGGCGAAAACTTTTCGAAATAAAGATACCTAACTTGTTGCATATGTGTATTACCTAACAATCTGTCGGTATTTTATACCATTTTACGGTTCATTCTGTCAGAACACTGCAACACAAGGGTATCTTGGTACAGACCATCATCTGTCGACCTCTATTAGTGAGAACGGCTGGGTATGAGAGGGACCTGCGCCTCCCAAAGCACCTACTGTCTCCCTCCTGGCACTATAATAACGGCTCCATCCTGTCACTTCAACTCATATTGTTCAGACAACGGAACAATTGCTCTCTCCAGACTGAGGGACTGACCACCTCAAAAACTTTAAGGTGATGGACTGATTACAACGTCTCAAGTTATCTTCTGCTTCTATCAACTTTTCTGTACTCCGCCTGAATAAGCCGTACTGTGTAGGCAAACTTTCGAAATAAAGATACCCTAACCTGTTGCTTATGTGTCTATACCTAACAATCTTCGGAATTATATAACTATATTTACAATGTTCATTCTGTCAGACTCTGCAAGCACAAGGGTATCTTGTACAGACCTCAACTCGACCTCTACTAGTGAGAACGGATGGGATTGAGAGGGACCTGCCTCTCAAAGCAACCTACGTCTCACGCTCCTGGCACTATATAAAGGCTCCATCCTGTCCACTTATCAACTTCCATATTGTTTCAGACCACGGAACAAGCACTTTCTCCAGACTGAGGGACTGACCACCTCGAAACTTTTAAGGGTGATGGACTGATTACAATCGTCTACAGTATCTTCGCTTCTATCATCTTATTCTGTACTCGTACAGAAAGAAGCCTACTGTGGTATGCGAAACGGTGTCGATATAAAGAACCTAACTGTTGCAATATGTGTCTTACCTAACCAACAGTCGTTATGTTTTATACCATAATAATGTTCATTCAGTCCGGACACTGCAAAACACTCAAGGGTAACTTAGGTACAGACCATCACTTCGTCCTCTACTAGTGAGAAAGGCAGTGGTTTGAGAGGGACCTGCCCCACCCAACAACCTACGTCTCACCTCCTGGCACTATAAAAAGTCTCCTCCTGTCACTTCAACTTCATAATTGTTTTCAGAACACGAACAATTCACTTCTTCCAGACTGAGGACTGACCACCTCAAAACTTTAAGGGTGAATGGAACTGATTACATCGTCTACGAAGTATCTACTGCTTCTATCAACTTTTCTTACTCGACTGAAGAAGCCTACTGTTAAGGCGAAACGTTTCGAAATAAAGATTACCTAAATGAGTTGCATATTAGTCTACCTAACAATCTGTCGGTATTTTATACCATTTAAATGTTCATACTGTCAGACACATGCAACACAAGGTAACTTGGTACAGACCATCAACTTCGACCTCTACTAGTGGATAACGGCTGGGTTTGAGAGGGACCTGCCCCTCCCAAAGCAACCTACGTCTCACCACCTGGCACTAAATAAATGCCCCATCCTGTCACTTCAGACTTAACATATTGTTTCAGACCAACGGAACAATTCTCTTCTCCCAGACCTGAGGGCTGACCACCTCAAAACTTTAAGGTGCTGGACTGATTTCATCGTCCTTCAAGTATCTTCTGCATCAATCAACTTTCTGTACCGACAGAAGAAGCCTACGTGTAGGCGAAACGTTTCGAAATAAAGATACCCCTAACTGTTTGCATATGTGTCTTTACCCTAACAACATTCATACAACAAGGCACTGGCAGAGGGAGGAACCAGTCCGTGTATTTCCAGATGGTTCTTTCGACCCTGAAAAGAGATCATCATCTGGACTTATACCACAGGACAATGTTCATTCATCACATCGATCCTGATCATGACACCTTAGAAGTTTCAGGTGTAACAGATCGACATTGAAATGGGTCCCGCAGCCATGCTGGCAACCGTGAAAGAGGGCGCAGATGATCAGCCAAGGTCAGCCCACAGACTACCCACTTGTTTGGATTTACTGTCCCCATCAGCTTACAACAGACCAAAAAACTGGGGTTTTGGGGGCACCTGCCAGAGCCATGAAACTTATGGGGGAGGTCATAGGTGAAACCCCCATCTCAATCAATGGCACCGATCAGCGACTCAGGGAGAACCCCCTCCATATGATAGAAGCAGGTCCAGACGCCAGTGTACCCGCCATCCATCGGCTTCGTATGGGCTTTCCACAGCCAAATGATGGTAGACCAGGCAGAGGAGATGTGCCAATACTGCCAGCACGTTGCTCCATCGCCCCCTAATACACTATCTTCTGGAGTCAAAGTTACTGAGACACTCCGCCGGCAACTAGCATTTGAAATAACCCCTCCCAAGATGGACCCAGAGATGACTGCGGCCACATTATGTACCATGGAAGATCAACATCAGACAAGCCTGTTGCCCGGTGATAACGCCATATCCTCCTCCTCCAAGTTTCCACAGTAATGGAGTACATATGGTGTCCGCTTATGAATATGCACCAGTTGAACTGACCCAAAGATGCTTGAGCACTTATTCGCGCATCAATTGTAGAAACCCTTTCTCTCCCTCGGGAGCCAGAGGCGGATCATCGCAAATTGAGTCCCGTGCCAGGACTACGGTCTTTGCGAAACATTACACGAAATACATACATCACCCCCAGTAATCTGTTTGTGACATGAAAAAACCCACTGTGTGGGCGAAGAAACTTGTCAGCACAGGATTACATAATAATGCATGTTGTTTTATATTTTCATCCTTGTTTTGTAGATCAATGGTTCAGAGAACCGCACGTTAGATAAATTAGACCCATGTGCACCTCATGGGAATTCATCGCTTGTCTAACCTTGGGCACGCCTACTCCACACAGACCAAATTGTGACAACACCTACTCAGCTGCACCTCTCCTGCCTACGGTTTATAAGCTGCTTCACCCGCACATATGCCCGTATTCTAATCAAGAAAGCTGTACTTACAATAATCGACACACGTTGAGGGACTGATTACTCCCATACTCCTATTCTTCAAGTTTTCTCCTATGTATGGACTGATGAAGCCCCTGTGTGGCGAAACGTTTTCCTCAATAAAGATACCCAAGAGTTACACATGTGGTCTAAATTATCAACATCCTTGTTTTGTGTCCCTTGTGATGTGAACCCTGTGTTTTGCCCCTTTTGTTGAGTCCGTTGTTTTCTGTTCCTTGAGTTGTGAGCCATATGATGAATTAACTGTGATGTGATCCATGTATTTTGAACCATTTCTTGAGCACCTTGATTTTGGACCTGTGTTGTGGTACATGTAGTTGTGGTACTTGTGTATGGTACTTGTTTTGTAGAACCTTGTGTTGTGGATCTAGTGACAAGGGCCCTATAGAAGTTGTGCATGTTATTGTTATGTGGTCCTAGTACGAGGTCCTTTGTGTCTGTGGTCCATGACATGGGTACCTTTGTTGTTATCAAGTGTTCTGGTAATTTTCTGTTTTAGTCATTGAGATGTGGTCCTTGTGTTGAGTCTTATTTTGTGATCATATGTTTTATTGTGATACCTAGTGTTTTGATTCTGAGTTGTGATACTTGTGCTGCAGTCCTTGTGTGCGGTCCTAGTGTTGTGGTCCTAGGGTTTGCGTGCTTGTGTTGTGATCCTGGTGTTGTGGACCTTCTGTTAGTTATTCCTGTTTGAGGTTCTTGTCAATGGTTTTGTTGTAGTGATCCTACGATGGTTCCTTTTTGGAGGTCATTACGTTTTGATTCCTTCGTTGTGATCCTTGTGTTTTAAATTCGTTGTTATGTGTCCTATCATTGCAATCATTGTGTTTTTATGTCAGTGTGTTGTGGTCCTTGTGTTGCAATCCTTGTGTTTGAATCTTATTATTGGTCCTAGTGTGTGATCCTTGTGTTTTGGTCTCATGTGTTGAGGTCCTTGTGCTTGTGTTGTGATCTTTGTGTTGTAGTCCTTGTGATGAATCCCCTGTGTTGCGGATGATTGAGTTGTGATTCCCTTGCGTTGTGGTCCCCTCGTGTGAGTCCTTGTTAATGGTGTCATTGTGTTTATTGTCCATGTGTTGTTATCATTGTGTGCCCTTGATCATGTGTTGTGATCATTGTGTTAATTGTCCATGTGTGTGATCCATTGTGATATTGTTCATGTGTTGTGATCAATGTTTATTGTCCCATTGTTGTGACATTGTGTTATTGTTCATCGTGTTGTGATCATTTGAGTTATTGTCCAAGTGTTTGATTCATTGTGTTATTGTCCATGTTTTTGTGATCATTGTGTTAATTGTTCAATGTGTTGTGATCATTGTTTTTATTGTTCATGTTGTGATCATGTGTTATGTCCATGTGTTGTGACATTGTGTTATTGTCAGTGTTGTGATCATTTGTGTTATTGTCCATGAGTTTATATCAATTGTTGTAATTAGTTCATGTGTTGGGGATCATTAGAGTAATTGTCCATGTTCTTTAGTATCATTGTTAATTTTCCATGAGTTGAGATCATTGTGTTATTTCCAAGTTTTGTGACCTTGTGTTCTGAGGCATAATTTTGGTTATTATAAGACATCCGTTATGTGGCTCTTGTCTGTGCCATGTCTTGTGGCCCTTGTCATTGTGGCCTTGTCTTGTTGCCCTTGTCTTGTGGCCCTTGTCTTGTGGCGCCTTGTCTGTGGCCCATGTCTTTGTGGCCCTTGTCTTGTGGGCCCTTGTCCTAGTGGCCCTGTCTTGTGGTCCTTGGTCTTGTGCCCTTGTCTTGTGGCCCTTGTCCTTGTGGCCCTTGTCTTGTGGCCCTTTTATCATTTTCTATTCCCGTTTTCTTTGGTCCTTGTGGCCCTTGTCTTGTGGCCCTTGTCTTGTGGCCCTTGTCTTGTGGTCCTTGTCTGTTGCCCTTGACTGTGGCCTCATGTCTTGTAGCCCTTGTCTTGTGGTCCCTTGTACTTGTTTCCTTGTCTTTGTCCTTGTCTTGTGCCCTTGTCTTGTGGCCCTTGTCATGTGGGCCCTTGTCCCTTGTGGCCTTGACTTTGTGCCCTTGTCTTGTGCCCTTGTCTTGTGGCCTGTCTAGTGTCCTTGTCCTTGTGGCCCTTGTCTTGTGTGCCCTTGTCTTGTGGCCCTTGTCTTGTGGCCCTTTGTCTTGCCCTTGTCTTGTGGCCACTTTTCTTGTGGCCCTTTGTCTTGTGGTCCTTGTCTTGTGGCCTTTGTCTTGGTTGCCCATGTCTTGTGGCCCTTGTCTAGTGGCCCTTGTCTTGTGGTCCTTGTCTTGTGGTCCTTGTATTGTGGGCCCTTGACTTGTGGCCTTGTCTTAGGCCCTTGTCCCTTGTGGCCTTGGTCTGTGGCCCAGTCTTGTGCCCTTGTCCTTGTGGCCCTGTCTTGTGGTCCCTTGTCTTGTGGCCCTTTGTCTTGTGGCCCTTGTCTTGGCCCTTGTCTTGTGGCCCTGTCTTGTGGTCCTTGTCTTGTGGTCCTTGTCTTGTTGGCCTCCTTTTCTTGTGGCCCTTGTCCCTTGTGGTCCTTGTCTTGTGGCCCTTGTCTTGTGGCCCTTGTCTTGTGGCCCTTGTCTTGGGGCCTTGTCTGTGGTCCTTGACTTGTGGTCCTTGTCTAGTGGTCCTTGTCTTGGTGGCCTTGTCTTGTGGCCTCTTGTCTTGTGGTCCTTGTCTTGTGTCCTTGTCTTTGTGGCCTGTCTTGTGGCCCTTGTCTTGTGGCCCTTGTCTTGTGGCCCTTGTCTTGTGGTCCTTGTCTTGTGCTCCCTTGTCCTTGTGGCCCCTTGTCTTGTGGCCCTTGTCTTGTGTCCTTGTCTTGTGGTCCTGTCTTGAGGCCCTTTTCTTGTGGCCCCCCCTTGTCTTGTCCGCTTGTCTTGGTCCTTGTCTTGTTGGCCCTTGTTCCTTGTGTCCTTGTCTGTGGCCCTTGTCTTGTGGCCCTGTCTTGTGCCCTAGTCTTGTGGCCTTGTCTTGTGGCCCCATGTCCTTGTGGCCTTTGTCTTGTGGTCCTTGTCTTGTGCCCTTGACTGTGGCCCTTGTCTTGTGGCCCTTGTCTTGTGCCCTTTGTCTTTGTGCCCTTGTCTTGTGCCCTTGTCTTGTGGTCCTTGTCTTGTGCCCTTGTTCTTGTGGCCCTTGTCTGTTGGCCCTTGTCTTGTGGTCCTTGTCTTGTGGTCCGTGTCTTGTGGTCCTTGTCTTGTGCCCTTGTCCTTGTGGCCCTTGTCATGTGGCCCTTGTTTTTTGGCCCTTGTCTTGTGGCCCTTGTCTTGTGGCACTTGTTCTGTGGCCCTTGTCTTGTGGCCCCTTTCTTGTGGCCCGTGTCTTGGTGGGCCTTGTCCTTGTGTTCCTTGTCTGGTGGCGCTTGTCTTGTGCCTCTTGGTCTTGTGGCCCTTGTCTTGTGGTCCTTGTCTTGTGTTCCATGTCTTTGTGGTTCCTTGTCTTGTGGCCTCTTGTTCTTGTGGCCCTTGTCTTGTGGCCCTTGTCATGTGGCCCTTGTCTTGTGGGCCCGCCCATGTCTTGTGGGCCATGTCTTTGTGGCCCCTTGTCTTGTGGTCCTTGTCTTTGTGGCCCTTGTCCTTTGTGGCCCATGTCTTGTGGTCCTTGTCTTGTGTGTCCTTGTCTTGGGGTCCTTGTCTTGAGGTCCTGGTCTTGTGGTCCTTGTCTTGTGGTCCTTTGTCTTTGGTCCCTTGTCTTGTGTCCATTTCTTGTGGTCCTTGTCTTGTGGTACTTTCTTGTGGTCCTTGACTTGTGGTCCTTGTCTTGTGGCCCTTGGCTTGTGGCCCTTGTCTTGTGGCCCTTGTCTTGTGGCCCTTCTCTTGGTGGTCCTTTGTCTTGTGGCCCTTTCTTGTGCCCTTGTCTTGTGGTCCTTGTTCTTGTTATTGTTTTTTTGTTTTGGCCATGTGTTGGGGTCCCTTGTTTTGAGCCATGTGAGGGTACCGTGTTGTGGTCCCTTGTGTTACTTTGTGTTTTGTCATCCTTGTGTAGTATACTTGTGATCTTTGTATTGTGATGCTTATGTATTGCTGTACTTGTGTGTTGTAGAGGGAAGATCCTTGTGTTGGGGTGGTTCTTGTGCTCTGGGGGGGTGGGGGGGGGCTGGGGTATCCTATTTTGGGTTGTGGTCCTCCCCTGCTTCGTTATTATCCTTGTGGATAGCTCGCCTATTATTTCTTTCTCCTAATTTGTGGTAGCAGGGGTCGATATTCATAGCTCCCTGGCCCCGCCTCGTCACCGAGTGCTACTATTCCTCTCTCTCCAAGCTCCATGAGCTTTATCAACCTCGCCTTACAACTATGTATGGTTCCCGCCTCCACTACGTCACTTTCTAGGCTATTCCACTGCCTGACAATTCTGTGACTGAAGAAATACTTCCTAACATCCCTTTGATTCATCTGAGTCTTCAATTTCCAATTGTGACCTCTTGTTTGTGTCCCATCTCTGGAACATCCCGTCTTTGTCCACCTTGTCTATTCCACACAGTATTTTATATGTCGTTATCATGTCTCCCCTGACCCTCCTGTCCTCCAGTGTCATCAGGCCGATTTCTCTTAACCTTTCTTCGTAGGACAATCCCCTTGCTCTGGGACTAGTCTTGTTGCAAACCTTTGCACTTTGTGTTTTTGTCCTTGTGCTTTTGTCCTTGTTGGGTCTATGTGATGGGTCCTTGTGTTACAATGCTTGTGTTGTGATACCTGTTATGTGATCGCTATGTAATTGTGTTGTGCTCCTTGTGTTGCAATCCTTGTGTTGGATCCTTTTGTTCTGATCCTTGTAGTGGGCAATTGTTTTGTGATCCTTGTTGTGATGCTTGTGTTTTGGTCCTTGTGTTGCTGCATTTGTGTTTGAATCCTTTTTGATATGAATCCTTGTGTTGTTGTACCTGGGTTCTGGTCCTTGTTGAGATCATGTGTTTGTGTGTAATAGAAGTTGTAGTCCTCTGTGAATGAACGCAGTGTTGTGATGATATTGTTGCGGTAGCAGTATTGAGGAATTTCTGTTGCGA
Organism: Cherax quadricarinatus; assembly: GCF_026875155.1. NCBI lineage: Eukaryota > Metazoa > Arthropoda > Malacostraca > Decapoda > Parastacidae > Cherax > Cherax quadricarinatus. The sequence goes on from NW_026493317.1 coordinate 12,941, forward strand.
TCCTTTATTTGGATCAGTTGTGTTGTGGTCTTTGTGATGAGTCTCTGTTGTGATCCTTGTTTGAATCCTTGTGTTGTTGTTCTTGTGTTGTATCCTTGTGTTTGTGGACCTTTGTAAGTCCCTTGTATTGCAATCCAAGGTGCTGGGTCCTTGTGTTGTGGATCTTGTGTTACTTGATGTGCTCAATGTGTTGATCTTGTGTTGACGGCCTAGTGTTGTGGACCAAGTGACGGAATCCTTTTTGAGAACCATGTTTGTGTCCTGGAGCTTGTGGTCCTTAGTTGCATCGTTTGTGTTAGGTCCTTGTGTAGTGGTACCTAGTCATTGGCCCTTGTGCCTGTGATGTCTGCATTGGATCCTTGTAAATGTGTCCTTGTGTTGTGATCCTTGTGTTTGGTATCACTGTGTTGAAATCCCTGTGTTGTGCTCGTGTTTAATCCTTGTGTTGTGGTCCTTGTATTGTAACAACACCCGCACAGTCATTTTGTCATGCCAACCCCATCAATAAATATATTAAACAACCAATGGGTACTTCACACATCCCTGTCTAAGGCCTAATTTTACTGGGAAATAATCTTACCCTCTCTCCTACCATACTCTAACTAGACCTACTATCCCCTCGCAAAAACATTTCCACAGGTATCAGTAACCTTCCACCCAGTCTATACAATTGCAACATCTGCCATATGCTCCTAACTACTATCCACCCTATCAAATTCCTTTTAAAATTCAAAATGCAATAAAAACATCTTTATCATTCTCTAAAAACTTTTTCCTTAAATGTTTCAATGTAAAAACTAGTCTAACACACCCCTAACCTTCCTAAAACCTCACTGTACATTTATTATCCTGCTCACCGTCTTATACTTAATCATTTCAATAATACTCTGTCATCATTTTACCTGGACACTCAACAAGCCTTATTCCGAATAAATACTCTTTTAATCCCTCTTTGCCTTATACAAAGGATCTATGCATATTTCTTATCCAGTCCCTACCACATTCCCCAATTCAAACATTTGTATACACAAATGCACCACCACTATAACTCGACCTGCTTTTAACATGTCTTGCCTTGGTCCCATAAAAATCCAGCTGCATTAACCCGCCTTTCATTTTATACACTGCCCTCATGCACCTCCCCCACAATCTATATTTGGCTATTCTCACTCCAAAGAATGTATACATCCCTGGCCAATGCTCCTCAAATATTTCTCACATTTTTCCCAATACTCTACCTGCCCATCTAATAGCTATATTCTTTTGTTTTTCTGTTAAATACATCGTTCCAAGAGGTATTCCTCAATTTACTGATCTCACACCAAAACTTTTTCTTCTTCTCAGAAAAAATTACATGAACGAAACCTCACTCACTTCGCTCATTTCTCTCCTTTTACTTCCGTCACACTCTCTTAACCTCCGTTTCACCTCTCCACGAGTCGCTCCTCTGTACCCCACAACACCCACCCTTCTATATCCACAAACTTCTGCTGCACACTTTAAAGCACCTGCATTCTTAAATCTACCTCATACATCGCCGCTTCCTCCACATTACCTTACTCCACCTGTCCTTTCACCATCAGGCCGCTTATACCTTACTCTAACTACCTCCTACTTTAAGTTATAAACATTCACTACTCGCTGACTCACTACTACATTTTTCTTGTTATCCTATTCTAACCTCTTATTCCTCACTATAACTACAGCCCCCCGTGGCTGGCAGGCAAAGCTCTCGATTAATATGCGGAGGGCGCGGTTCGAGTCCCTGGTGGAGTGGAAACATTTCGATTGTGTGGGGGGCACCCGGGGGGACAAGATTGAAACCAAAAGGGAAATAGACACGCCTGGTGACGCACTGATTTTGGGGTTTATCCGGGGTGGCCCCCTTTAAAATGAACAAAATTTATTTATATATCTGCTCCCCTCAAAAACCAGCGCAACCAAAGTCTGTTCTTACCCCTATATGTACCCCTGTCCCTTATCCACTTTTTTTTAAAAATTTTTGTATACGAGAGGATTTACGAAGCAGAAGTGATAAAAAACATAACAAAAGAAAAAGGAACACTGCAGAAGGCCTACTGGCCCATGCGGGGCAGGCCCAATCCCTACCGGCTTAACCCAAAGCCCCAAACCTAGTCAGTGGTTTTACATTGATTTAAAGGGAGGAAAAGGGCAACCAAACCTGGTAGCACAAGCTATCGGGTCTAACCACACCCACCCACATCTACTCATTATTTACCCAAACCTATTTTAAAGCTACAAACTTTTCGGGCCTTATAAGGTACAGTTTTTGCCCCCACCCAAACTTATTCCCAAACCAGTACTTTCCTATACCTTTCCTGAATTAAATTTTAACTTAAAAACCATTGCTGCGACCCGTCTAGGTGATATTTTCAGCCACTATTTTACACCCCCTTTATTTTTCCTTTTCCATTTAAAACCCTCAATCAATCCCCCTAATTCTAGTCTTTCTGATGATGAAAAGGGAGGGGGGATATGGGAAAAAAAAGAGATTTTAAAAGAAAGTGGTAAGGGCATAAAAGTAATAATAACAAAATGTAATGAACACTTTTCTCACGAAATTTGATGACAAGACACATGTGGAAACATTTTGGGTATCCACGGTGAAACATTTCGATAAAACTTGATGAAACTTTTTAACCAAAAAAGGGGTAAATTTTTTCCACTATTAAACCATTAAAAGGAGAAAATGGGGGTTTTAATTTATTAATTTTTTTGCTGAGAAAGAATAAAACTGTATAAATTAATAAGGGGAAAAGCCTTGGGAAGACTGAATTTAAGAGAGCTAAGGAAAAAAGGATAAATATTAGATGTGGAGGTGGAAGTATGGGATGATGGAGGATATTATTTTGAGGAGCTGTTAAGGGTTGATGAAGAAAGGGAGGCAGTGATTTCATGCGTTTTGGGAAAAGGGGGATATAATATTTAGGAATGAGAACGAGCCCGATGTAAGTGTGGGGAGGATCGAGAACCTGTATACAGTGTCCTCTATTAAGAGACACTGAATTTGGGAAGAACGGAAAGTCTCGAGATAAAAAGGAAACTCGTGATGATAAATGGAATCAAGCGTAGCAAGAGTAACGTGGGAGGCTGAAGAACATAGGTTGTCAAACCCTAGACTAGTTTAGATAAGTTGAGGAGGAATGACGGCGAAGAAGGGTGGAACTCGGCTCTCAGACTCCCAAGAAAGGAGTGCTGAAGCTTTCAGGAGGTTCAGGAGGTTCTGATAAGTGCACTCAGCTCACACACTGAGGTCCGGAGTTCATATCTCCTCCGGTACGGCTGGAATATATTAGGGACGTGTTTCCATAGAACACCTGGTGTCCCTGCTCACCCATCAGTGCAAAATGGCTACCTGGGTGTTATGGACTGGTGTGGGTCGCATCCTGGGACAAAACTGACTTAATTTGCCCAAAATGCTCTGCATAACAAGCGGCTTTCTATATAGTAGGATGTCACTGATGTCAGTTTTACTTGTAGTAAATAGATATTTATTATTCAATAAGTGAAGGTGATTGTACTCTCGTCTTGAAGATATCTGAGAGACAAACTGCTGATGAAATATTCTATTTATCGTGGCATTCATGTCCACCAAGACAAATTTTCTTTTGAGATGCAAATTCTGCATAATGGTTATGTTGGTAGGTAAGACACATAGGCAACATTAGGCAACTTTATTCCGAAACGTTTCGCCTACACAGTAGGCTTCTTCAGTCGAATACAGAAAGAAAGGCAGGAACAGTAGAGATGTGAAGACGATGTTATCAGTCCATCACCCTTGAAGTCGTAGAATTGAGGTTGTCAGTCCCTCGGCCTGGAGAAGTTCAGTTCCATAGTCAGGAACTATCTGGTATACAATACCAACCTGGTATACAATACAATATCTGGTATACAATACCAACCTGTCGGTATTGTATACCATTTTGTGTTCATAAAGGTTATGTGAAAAATGTCGTAGGTCTAGTTTTTTTTTTCACCCAATGCGTTAAACTTATGATAAATCAAGAAAACCAACCATTTGGCTAGTTTTATGTAGTATATATTTTGATCTTCGGGATGCTGCCCGGTACAACAAACTAACAACAATGAACGAATTTAATACTAGGTGCACAGGGTATCAGATCTCTTTACATCTCTAACACCAGGAACTAGTCTGGTAGCTTTCAGTGGTCAGCTGAACGTTCAACAACTAAACTATGAATAAAAAACATTAGAGTGAGGTTGAAATGACTATCTTAACACGAGAGAAAATGTGAAAGTTCTCTCTTATCTTAGAAAAATGATATGACACAAGTGAACCGTTAATATGCACTGTTATCTTCATAAAAACATTACGTCAGTAATGTCTAATCCATCAGCCGTCACAGTCATAATGGGCAGAGTTTATGTACCATCAGAGACTGTGTTGCAGACCGTCACTTTGCCCCCGCGACCCTTCACTGCCCTTCCTCCGCCCACCCATAACCAAAAAGTCTAGATGGTCCCTGTAGCGGTATACAGCGAGGCGGCGGTCGCTTAGTACCCGTCACCAGCTGTTCACTTGTGTATTCATCCCCCACATTTTTTTCTCTCAGCTCTCCCCTCTCTCCACCTTGCTGTCTCCTCCCTTCCCTCCTCCACCTTGCTATCTTCTCCCTTCCCTCTCCACCTTGCTATCTTCTCCCTTCCCTCTCTCCACCTTGCTATCTTTCTCCCTTCCCTCTCCACCTTGCTATCTTCTCCCTTCCCCCCCCTTCCCCCTTCCCTCTCCACCTTCCTTCTTCCCCTTCCTCTCCTCCCTTCCCCTCCCCTTCTTCCTCCTTTTTTCCCCTCCTCCTTCCCTTCTCCTCCCTTCCCTCTCCCCTTGTTATCTCCCCCCTTCTCCCACTTTGCTTATTTTTTTTTCTCCCCTTGTTTATTATTTTCCTCTCCTCAACTTGCTTACTCCTTCCCTTCCTCTTTTTTATCTTCTCCGTAACTATATCTCCTTCTAGCACCTCCCCCTCTCTCTCTCTCTCTCTCTCTCTCTCTCTCTCTCTCTCTCTCTCTCTCTCTCTCTCTCTCTCTCTCTCCCCCAGGGTTATGCAAGGGTAAGGTTTAGGGTTGCAAAATTTTGCTAAGCGCGTTACCTGTATCAGCTCATTTGAAAGCCATTTTAGAAATTGAGATATACAGACAGGGAACACGTTTGAAGTTGGAGCCATCTGTGAGCCAGCGGATTAATTTAATTGATCAGCTAACTTTATTTCGTTAATGTTGTGCTGTACGAAACATGTTCCAGATTCGAGTCATCCTAGGAATAAATGATCTCAGATGAAGCGACGTTCTGGAGAAGGGGGTACAGTGAAGATGCTGCTTGCTGCCCGTCTTGTTGTGTAAAAGCCCAAGTTGGGTATATTGACAATGTTGGCCTTGTACATAACAGTAAAGCCACACACATCCCTCCTGTGCTCAAGGTTCTGCTGATATGACAGATTTATCCAGGCGAGAGATGAGCCGTCTTGCTCTGTTCTCTAATTTGTCAAGAAGCCGCAGATGAAACAGGGTGAGGATAATCCAAGAAAGTGGAGCATACTCAACGTGTGATGTTGTTGTGCCTCGTATAGAATATTGCAACCTCTGCTGTCAAGCTGATGCAAGACAAGTCTAAGTGCTGTAAGCTTCCTGGCCACTTTGGAATATTTACTTCGTGGTTTCTCATGGTCAGTTTGGAGACAAATTTCACCCCAAGGATATATTAAACTACACCCCTGCGAACACTCTCTCCTCCTCCCCCCCTCCTCTCTCTCCTCTCTCTCTCTCATCTCTCTCTCTCTCTCTACTCTATCTCTCATAATACTTTTTTACTTAATCCTTGTCTAACAATATCTCCAGTACTCTTTTCATCCAAGTTATCGCAGTATCACAACTCCTCCATAATAAACAAACTCACAGGCTAGTGCGCTACCCTCTATATCATGCTAGCAGGCTAGTGCACTATCCACTGCACCATGCTCCCTTAAGGTTTACTATACTAATAGCAGAGTGTTAGAAATAAGATAGATGAGCTAAGATTAATTGCAGTGCAGGAAACATAGATATTATTGCTATAACAGAGACCTGGCTCAATCTGAAAGATAGAGAGATGCCATCTGAATGTCACATACAAGCTATAAATTATTCCACACTGACAGGGTCAACAGGAAAGGTGGTGGAGTAGCGATGTATGTCAGAGACAATTTAAATTGTTGTGTTAGACAAGATATTAAATTAGAAGCGTCAGCCACTGAAATCTGTTTGGTTACAGCTTCTCGAGGGCCGAGAAAAACTAATTTTGGGTGTGATTTACAGGCCCCAAATCTGATAGGGAGTGCAGTAAACTTCTATGGGACGAAATTCGTAAGGCATCTACATACGAAAATGTTGTGCTAATGGGAGATTTCAACTATAGACAGATTGACTGGAGCAATTTGACAGGAAATTTAGAGTCGGGTGACTTTCTTGATACGATCCAGGATTGTTTTTTAAAACAGTTTGTGACAGAGCCAACTAGGGGAAATAACCTCCTTGACTTGGTTCTTGCCAGTAGGAAACACTAATTAATAATCTTGAGGTTAATGATGAGCTTGGGGAGAGTGATCACAAATCACTCAGTTTTAACATATCATGGAATTCCCCTAATAATGGCAATCAAGTCTCCGTCCCTGACTTTCGCTTGGCTGATTTCATAGGACTGAAAAATTACTTAGGTGGGCTGAACTGAATGACCTGACTAGGGTCAGGTAGGTGGTGATGGTTGCCGATATGATGCTTTCCAGGGCATAGTTCTAGCTGCTCAGTCAAATTATGTTCCAAATAGGAAATCAGATAAACAAAAATGATCCTAAATGGATGAACAATAGATTAAATATCTGATTGGTCAAAAGAGAGGCATATATAGGCAAATCAAAAGAGGAGAGGGGCAATTAAGAAATCGATATATTCAGTTAAAGAGAGAAATAAAAAAGGGAATTAGAAAAGCAAAAAGAGATTATGAGGTTAAAGTTGCAAGAGAATCGAAGACTAACCCAAAAGGATTCTTCAGGTATACAGAAGTAAGATCAGGACAAGATAGGCCCACTCAAAAGTTCCTCGGGTCAGCTCACTGACAGTGATAAGGAAATGTGTAGAATTTTTAACACATACTTCCTCTCAGTTTTTACACAGGAGGAATACCAGTGATATTCCAGTAATGATAAATTATGTAGAACAGGACGATAATAAACTGTGCACTATTAGGTCACAAGTGACATGGTCCCTTAGGCAAATAGATAAATTAAAACCTAACAAATCCCCAGGCCCTGATGAACTGTATGCAAGGGTTCTAAAGGAATGTAAAGAGGAGCTTAGCACACCTTTGGCTAATCTTTTCAACAATCACTACAAACTGGCATGGTGCCAGATAATGGAAAACGGCAAATGTGATACCTATTTTCAAAACAGGTGACAGGTCTTAGCTTCGAAATATAGACCAATAAGCCTAACCTCCATAGTGGGAAAATTTATGGAATCAATAATTGCCGAGGCAGTTCGTAGCCACCTTGAAAAGCATAAATTAATCAACGAATCTCAGCATGGTTTTACAAAGGGGCGTTCCTGCCTTACGAATTTATTAACTTTTTTTACTAAGGTATTTTGAGGAGGTAGATCATGGTAACGAATATGATATTGTGTATATGGGCTTCAGTAAGGCTTTTGACAGGTCCCACATCAGAGACTATTGAGGAAAATTAAAGCAAAATGGAATAGGAGGAGAAATTTTTTTTTCCCGGATAGAGGCATGTTGACAAATAGGCAGCAGAGAGTTTGCATAAATGGGGAGAAATCAAGTGGGGGAAACGTCACGAGCGGTGTTCCACAGGGTCAGTGTTGGCCCCCTCTTTCACAATCTACATAAACGACTAGATGAGGGCTAAAGACGACTCGGCAAGTTTTTCCGTCACCAAAAAAGGGCCTCGAATTCATTCTGACGAGGACATTCGAGCACTCCAGGGGATTTGAATAGACTGATGCAGTGGGCGGAGGTGCAGATGCAGTTTAATTAGACAAATGCAAAGTTCCTAAATGTTGGACGGGACAATAACCATTGCCAATATAACTAAATAATGTAGATCTAATATTACGGATTGCGAAAAAAAAGATTTAGGAGTTCTGGTTGCAGTAATCTGAAACCAAGACAACAGTTGCATAAGTGTTCGCAATAAAGCTTATAGAATCCTTGGCTTTCATTATCAAGAAGCATAATAATAGGAGTCCTCAGGTTGTTCTTCAACTCTATTACATACCTTGGGTTAGGCCTCATTTAGATTTTGACTGCAACAGTTTTGGTCACGTATTACGAATGGATATAAATTCTCTGGATAATGTACAAAGGAGGATGACAAAGATGTTCCCATGTATCAGTAACCTTCCCTATGAGGATAGACTAAGGACCTGAATGAAATGACTCTCTAGAAGACGTAGATTAGGGTGGGATATGATTGAGGTTTAAAGTGGAAGACAGGAATAAATAAAGGGGATGTAAATACTGTGTGATAATATCTAGCTAGCAGGATCGCAGCAATGTTTTAAGTTGGGAAAAAATTCAGTTACAGGGAGGGATATAGAAAGTACTGTTTGGTAAATTAGAGTTGTTGGATTGAGTGGAACAAAACTCCCAAGTTCGTTTATAGAGGCCAGACGTTGTGTAGCTTTATAAATAGGTTGGATAAATACATGAAGTAGATGTGGGTGGGGTGTGCGTTAGACCTGATAGCTCGTGCTAACGGGTCGGTTGCCGTGTTCCTCCCTTGAGTCAATGAGACCTGACCTGACTAGTTGGTTGCATTGGCTTAGGACGGTGGGGACTTGGACGGACCTCGCATGGGCCAGTAGGCCTTCTGCAGTGTTCCTTCGTTCTTTTTTTCTGATGTTCTTATGCTAGAAGGCTAGTGTTGCTATCCACTTGCACCATGCTAGCAGCTATGTACGCTGAGGTCAGTGGTGACGGGTGGTCTTACCTGGTCCTAAGCTGTCTGGGAGTTTCGCGCGGGGTCGTTACCAACGTTCATGGCCTTGTTGTAGGTGTTTTAGAATCTCAGCTGAAGTGTTGAACGGAGGAGTTCTGCTTCTTCAAGGAGGAAAATAGGAGGACTGTGAAGCTTTGCATGAAGCGTTTGGAAGTGAATGTGAGAGTGGCAGCCAGTTTAAGTGGCAAGTGGTTCACAGTTCAGGAAAAAGGAAGACGAGGGTTAAACAGAAGATGTGAGGTAGGAAAATCGATTCTGTTCCCCAGGGATGAGTGCACTTCAGTGGTTAGTGTGAGGTTTAGGTACCACTGATTTCCCCTGCTAATCAAGGTAAGAATGTTTTTATTGGAGGAGATTCTCAGGTATGATATATGGGACCGTGCTTTTCGTAACAGATTCAGAAGGTCAGACAGAGGGTGTGCCTCCAGGAGCTGGTTGTTGGTGACAGTCAGCAGGTTGAAACATTGTCAGGTAATGGGAGTACAAGCCCA
>NW_026493320.1:0-11720 GCF_026875155.1 Cherax quadricarinatus
GGTAGCCTTTAATCCAGCGGAGAAGCCATCCTCCAACACCATTCCTGGCAAGTTCACTAATGATAAAAGGTCGGTTGGGCTAAATCGAAAGTTGATTTAAGGTCAAGGAATATAGTGTATGAGCTGTCAGTGTGCAGGGTGAGAAAGGTGGATATGCAATGATGCACGCTGCTTCCTGGTGCTGGCCTGGTGGCTAAATCTTCCCGCTTCACACACGAGGGTCCCGGGTTCGATTCCCGGCGGTGGAAACATTTCGATAGCGTTATCCTTACACTATTGTCCTGTTCAACCTAGCAAGCGAATAGGTACCTGGTGTTAGTCGACTGTTAGGGTCGCATCCTGGACAAGATTGAGGACCCCAATTGGAAATAAGTAAGACAGTCTCGAAGACGCACTGACTTTCTTGGGTTTTCCTGGGTAGGCTAAGCCTCCGGGGTAAAATCCAGAACGAAATCTATCTTAGCTTATCTTTATCTTAACCAAGTAACCGGGGAGACAAAAACTGTTTGACTCTGGTACTTGAGAACTGATTAAGAATCATTCTCTCAATGTTTTTACACAACAGCTACTAAGAGAATATTGGGCGAAATTGGCATTTTGTTGATTGGGCTTAGGAATTGGAATTCATGATGAGGGCCCGTTGGTTCAAGATTGAGGAGCCCCCATTTACATAGCTCATGGTTATATAACTCAAGTAAGGATTAACCTGGTACTAAACTACGACACAGCAATCTGAGTATGTTTGTAAGTAATACCATCCACAGCCCGGCTACGTGGAGTTCCCTTAGTTAGTGCGTGCATCAAATTTCATAATTAGTGAAAGGAATTAGCAATCATCTGCCTTGCTGAGCAAAAAGTAAGCAAACAAGTCTCACCCAGTGCATCATATTTGTCATTATTTTGCCTGTGTGGGTACGCGAAGATGTCAAATCTAGATGTAGCAGCCCAACACTGACTAATTCATTCGCCCATCAAGGGATGAGGTGCGCGATCTGCCCATTTCGTGTTACCCTTAATTACTATTTATGTCTGTTACGTTGGCTCGTCCCTTATTTACTATGATAGTAAGTCTCACTACATGTTCTAAGTGTGGGGGTACTTCTACTTAATGGCCTTATTGTCAGGGGTAAATACTTACATCATGGCTAGATCATATTGAGTGTCTCTGATACCCTTTCACCAGCCCTCTTCACAGGTTAGGTAAACTACACTTATAAAAATATAACTGTAGTTCTCACTAGGATATGTACATAATATACATCACAGCCTCACATTTTCAAAAACAAAATCTACAACACTCCATAACCTGTTCTCCCACAGTGGTGAGTTCCAACAACTTTTGTCGTCTCCTCTCTCGTTGACATATAACTCTGGGCTAACCGTGTTTTGACCACACTTTTTAGTCACCCTGGTATGGTGGCCGACAACTTAAATTATAAAAACTCACCCCTGAGCCACCACATAATGCCCCAAAAGATAGAAGAAGTACCCGAGAGATCCGCCAGGTTGAAGTCAACCACAGAGAGAGAGAGTCAGTGAGAGGGAGAGAGAAGAGAGCCTGGCAAGCACTCCCACAAAACAAAAGACTGTTGCCAAGCACAATTTCATCCATTTACCACAATGCTACCACACCTAATTTACATTTAACAACAAAGAAAATAACAACTATCATAAACTACCGTATTTAAATTGAGTCGTTTAATTATGTGTCTTATAGTATAAACCTATTATATTGAGAAAAATAGGCTTGACCCAGCTGCCTCTCAGTCATAAGGTTGATCAGTCCCCCTTCATGACATTTAGAGCAAAGTCCCCCATCAATATGCAATATAATTAGGTATTCCAGAGTAACTGTAACTATATAAATACACATGTTTGGGTCCTATAGACCCATAACACCCCGACCCCCAGAACGAAGTCTCCTCTCCAAAAGCTATAAGCCGTGTCCTCAGGATACGGCTAGTAAAAAGGTAATTGCTTAAGGTCTGAAGGCGGTGAACAAGACTACTAGGCAATGCTATATATTTCCTAGCACCATAACTACTCTTCACTTTATTACTGTTATTTACACAGATGCAGAATTTTTTTAGAAAAGGCATTTTAAAAACCAGACCCATATACTCAAGTCGTGTAACTATTAACATTTTTAGTGACTTTTAAACCAAAACACCATTACAATGCAAAAATTGCACACATCCACTGGAAAGCCCGTCACCAACAGCCTGGCCTGCTGCGGTATATCCAGCAAGCAACTGTATTCCAGGTGCATCTTCCTTGATCAGAGACAGAAGTAGAGTCAAACCACAGAGCAGTCAGGTGTACACCAGCAGGAAACTTCACAAACCATGTAAAGGTGTCACTCACTTGGTGGCCGAACCAAACAGTGAGACTTCAGCAACCTCACATCCTTCTAACCATGGGCAAGGCACTCAAGCCATCTTCCGAGGTCGCCACTCCCACACAGACCCTCCAAACTTATGAAGAAGGAGGCTGATCATAGAACATGAGATGGGTCCAAGGACCCACAAGATGCAACACGTCGGGCCCGTTTTGTATAATATAGCACACCAAGAGACGACAACATCAACATACCTTCCTGAACGTCTCATGTTACCGAAGGTTGTCAACTACTGCCTCAACTCAAATTTATTTACGTCACCCTGACCCTCGTCACACTATTTGGCTCTGATCTCGACTACTTCACAGTCAGATGCTGGTATAGAGTACTCAGGCTCGCTGAGAGTTCACCACTGCCAAAAACAACAAGGTCCCAGCACAAGACCAAACACAAGTACAAAGTAACGCACCATGCAATCTACATGAAACATCTAGAAGAGCTCAGCGAACCACATTCCTCTGAGCTTTTTATATATTGACTTCCAAATTAAAAGCTGTAAGGAACAGCAGCCCATTTTAAGAGATCTGCTTTTAGTCACTATACACAGGAACAGAAGAAGAGTCTCCTGGACATGTACAAATGCCTGAATACCAGCCCCAAAATGAAAATTCTTTCCCTTGGAACAAGTTGACATTTATCAACTTAGAAGGTTGTTCAATAGACAATAACATATCTGTCAAACCTCTCGCAGTGGCAACAACAAACACCAAAGACTTCTCTTTGCACCCAGGTTGGATACATCAAGTTATACAAATCCCATCACGTTCCATCACACAACACAAATTAAGCACTACAATGAACACAATTTACATACAACAACATTAAAAATGGTACGGAACACAGGCCATGGAAATCACATCTTCCTGCCCTATATTTTAGTTTATTTAACACTGTTTGCATCTCTTAGTGCATAAAGTATCAATTCTTCTTAATCCTGTAAACCTTAGTTGTTAATGTACTTTGTGGTAGTCAGTGGTTTATCCCAGGTGCCACTAATTTGGGCACCATGTTAGCTGGGAATGCCCACCTGTCTCTCACTAAGCACTACAAAAACTGGGCTTGGAAGAATTTCACTTCTTCCTCCATCCCAATTTTTCATACAAATTTTTCCCACACAAAAATTGGATGAATTGACGGCTCAGCTTCCTTAACATTTCATCATGAGTTTCAAACTTTTCCTTTTTTCCCCATATACTGACATCCCAAACTTTTATAAAGTTCCAAGGTGCTGAGCCAACTCTCCAACAATTTTCCTCATTAAACAAAGCATGCATTTCCCAAATCTTTTACACACATGGATATTTCCTAAATACACTTTGGTATTTCATACAGCATTATTGTTTTGCAGCCTTATAACATTCCATTAAAAACATAGGTCTCTCTGAATTTTTTGACATAACTTCAAACCCTTTAACCGGTTACTGTGAACATGATACCATTCTTTTTCTTGCTTGGGGGTGTGGTTTTATATCTAACCCCTGGAACCTCCCCACAACATGTTCAGTCTCACATCAACTGCATAACAGATTTTCACATGAATTTGCTCCAGTATCAGCACTTCCTCTCCAGCCTCCAGGTATCAATGGTCCATAATTCATTATGGTCCCACATCATCAGCCTGGTCTGGTTGTGTCACTTTTACACACTTGTACGATCCACCCTCATCCGAGTCAAACAGTTTCTGAAACTGAGAAAAAGCTCCGAGGGGGGAGCATCAAACCATCCTCCCAAGCCAATAGCTCAGAGATTTCCAGAGTGCTTCCCACTCGAGCAAATACAAAGAAAGGGATCCTCTCATCCCAGTTTTATATGTCATATAACCATAGGCTTGCATCCATTGTCTTGAGGGTTGATGAATTCTCTATTTCCCCTTGAGATGAGTGTGATACACAGTTGAACACGGGCTCTAACTTTAGTCCCTTCAAAACATTTCTAAAAGACTTTGAAGGTAAAGTTCGGCCCTTGGGTCGTTTTAGGCACTGCTAGGAAAACAAACATTGAAAAAAGAACTTCATCAAAACCCTAAAGACTACATGAGCAGTTTTCTCTTATGCAGAGGGACAGCTTCCAGGTACCTGGTAGTGGAGCAAATTTTTTGTGAGTAAATAATCATTATCCCCCAGTTGGCCTTGGGAATGACGCAGGGGGAGTACATCTACAACCGAGCTTGCTGAAGGGTTCACCCTGGTGCTGACATAACTGGAGGGGAACAGGTTTTAATACTTAGACTAGGTTTTCCCTATAAATTGAAAGACAAGATAGGTCTCAATATAACTCTCTGACAGTCTCCCACAGCTGAGGACCAGAAGAAATGCCCTGGAAACCTTGGACAATCACCATCTGGGACAAAACCCATGTTCTCCTTCATCGATACAGCAAACAGAGGTGAATCTTTTGTACGAGTTTCCTCCCTGAAATGAAAACACTTATATTTTAAAAAACCTGTTAAAAATCACTTCCTCAGCAACACGACATTTCCTGCAGCACAAAAAATTAAATTGCACCCGAGCAGGTGCAGCCTCCTCTCACACTATTAACTGATCCAATCTCCAATCAGGCCTCAGCTCTGGCTGGAAACATCCTTTCTTCGATTTGACTGCAGTTCAACATCAGAAACAGAGGTTACCAAACTTAAGCCCTCAACCATCCTCATGAAAATATCATAAGACTGTTGTAGCATTATCAGGAGCCATGCTTCTCATGGTGGAACCATCAGGGAAGAAGGTCTGGCAGTGTTTTTCCTAGCCATTTCCTCCCAACATTTCGGACTGGATTCTCCCCAAACTAGTTGTTTCCTCACTGTCTAACAGGCCCATACCATTATTCCCTAATAAGAAGAGGTCGACCCTTTTTATTACTCCCTTCGAAGGGAATATTTAACTGAAAATACCTACAGGAGATAGACCAACTTGGTATGTATATTCTATAACCCAAATTTGTGTACACTGTTGTCCTAATGGTGAACCCGTAAATACCCTTACAACATATATCTACCCCAGTATAGGTATCCTTAGGCACTGGTAGCACTCTCCAGCACGTAGCAAAAGTAGGTGCAACATCCGATCTCCAAGGACAATATGTTCCTCACTCTGCCTACAATCTTTTGCAAACCACTGTGGACCTACTAGAAAATATAACCACACCTGGGGTCTAGATCCAAAGGTTCCTCCTCACATTGCCTTGAAGACTAATGCAGGCAACTGGAT
This sequence comes from Cherax quadricarinatus, assembly GCF_026875155.1. Taxonomy (NCBI): domain Eukaryota; kingdom Metazoa; phylum Arthropoda; class Malacostraca; order Decapoda; family Parastacidae; genus Cherax; species Cherax quadricarinatus. The sequence continues at coordinate 5,605 of NW_026493320.1, forward strand.
GTATCTCGCTGTAGAGTCCTCAGGGGTGGGTTCCTCCCATTTCCTGATCTCGCCGCCTTGACCAGCAAAACTTTTGTGTTGTCCAGTTTGTTACCGTAGTAACAGGCATAACTCTTAAAGGATTTTTAACCATTTGTGTAGGACTGGTACTGATTTACTCGAGGACCTGAAGAATTATCTGGAACGTCTAGGTAAACTTTGAACTCCCACTGACTTACCTTATTCCTTCTATATTAGAGGCACCTCAGCCTTCATTGTCCCTGAAAATTCTTGTCCCCCACTTACCTTAATGACCATAAGACTGTGGAATAAGGTTTAGAATGAGTGGGGAAATTTTCAGAAGCTGCATGACTGTTTTTACATACCAATTCCCTGCGAGCCAAAAATCGTCACCTAGATCCAGTGCTTCTGAAAGATTATTCTGGTTTTGTCCGCCAAATATTCGTCTGAGTCCACAGGGATTGTATTGTACAATTCCCTCATGAACCATCAGATCTACAAATTTGTTTATAGTCTTTTATTAACCCTTAGAACAAACCCATTTCGTAAAAAGGAACAGTTTCTCATTCCCAAACACAGTTAAGTTCTGCCCATCCCGAAATTTTTTATTTCTGAACTTTGTCATATGTTCTAACATGTATCATTTGTATGCAAACAATACTTCCTGCCTTTAAACTATCATAATTCAGAAAATCTTGCCGCAGCACCAAAGTCTCTACTCTCTGGAATCCTTTACCCACAATTTGTGTGCGAACTAAGGGTACCCACTTCTGTTTGGCCATCCTTGCTCCAAAGCATACTTCTCAAAAAAGAAAAATATCTATCTGGGTCACTCTCTGTAAACTTAGGACAAAATTTGCAGCGCTTTTAGTTATGTTAAAGTACTGCTCAGGCTCTTGTTCTGAACTCTCCTAACCTCTGGACGCTCCTTCCTCCCTTAGCTTTCATTAATTTTCATTTTCAGCCTCTATACAGCTAATTACAGACTCATTCTCTCCATTTAAAATATCAACCCGGAGTAGTTATCCCCCTCATGTTCACTGTTAACAGCATGTTTTACTGATGAATTATTACCTTCTTACCTGAAGCCTGAAAATGTTGAAAGACTCAACAACTTCTGACATAGTTTTTATATCTTTAAACACTTGCTCCCTCTTACAGTATCAGTGGACAAAGTTTACCCACAGGCACATAAAGATAACACAAATTGAATGTAAACATGCACATAGCACTTACCATAACCACAACAAAAATGTGTTACTTAACCTTATCATCTTTCTCCCACCAGGAGAAAAACAACCTGTAAACTAATATATGAAAAACAACACTTCCACTGACACCACCTTGGTAAATCTTCTATCCAGAAACAGCAAACGTTTATTACCCCATACCAGCACATATAGATTCAAAGAATGTTTTTGAGTTATTTTAAGCAGTCCAAATAACTCTCCCGGTCAAGCTCCCATGTGTACGTTGGCATGTCCCTTATTACATTGATAGTAAGGTCTTCACTACATTTCTAAGTGTGGGGGTAGCTTTTTACTTAATGGCCTTATTTGTCTAGGGGTAATACTACATCAAGCTTGATCAACTTGAGTGTCTCAGATACCCTTTCACCAGCCCTCTTCACAGGTTTATTAAACTACTACTATAAAAATATTTCTGTATTCTCAAAAGATAATGTACAGAAATACAATCACAGCCTCACATTTTCAAAACAAAATCTACACACTCCATACCTGTTCTCCCATGGTGTGTTCCAACAACTTTTGTCCACTCTTCGACAACTCTGGGCTAACCAGTGTTTTGACACACTTAGTTCACCCTGGGTATGGTGGCCAAAACTTAAATTATAAAAACTCCACCCCACGTAGTCACACATAATGCCCTCAAAAGATAGAGAAGGACCCATAGATCCTGCCAGGTTTGAAGGTCAGCCACAGAGAGAGAGAGTCAGAGAAGGAAGAGAGAGAGAGCCTGGCTAAGCTCTTCCCACCAAAACAACAGACTGTTGCCAGAGCACATTCTCCCGTTACCACAATTCTACACCCCTTAATTTTACTTTTACAAAAAGAAATACAACTTTATAAACTACTAATGTTAAAATTTGTGTGTTTATGTGTCTATAGTAAAACCTATTAAATTGAGAAAAATAGCCTTGACCGCAGCTGCCTCTCAGTCAAAAGGTTTATCATCCTTCTGACATTTAGAGCAAAGTCCCCACAATTCAATTAAATAGGTTATTTCTCCAGAGTAACTGTTACATATAAATACATGTTGGTCCAATAGCCCCATAACAATGTCCCTCCATGCCCGGCTAAGTGGGGTGAGCATTAAGACCGTTACAAATTTTTCCCATCTGCCGCAGCTCTGTCATACGCCTCTCTGGCAGCAGCAAGCGCAGTTTTGGAAAGAGCCTCAGCAGTTCCAGGGGTAACGATTTTTCTAGATATAAGTCTAGGCCTAGTCTGCGAGCCTTACGTTTCATTGTACGAAGTTTAGAATCATTGTAAATAAGTATGGTATTTTGAAGGAGTATGATTATTTATGAAGTTTGTTTGGGTTTAGAGTACCAAGAGGTTTCAGTGGCGGCTCTAAGTAGTTCTGAAAACTGCTCACGAAGATCATTGTAAAGGTCCTCTACAGAGTAACACTCATAGAATTATACCAGTCTGTACACATGTGCAGACGAATTCCCTACATGCTGATCAGAGGGAACATTAAACGTTTCCGTTGAATATCCCACAGGAGAATAGTAATTACCAATATCTAGTGAGGTTAGCCTAGCGATAATGAATCAACTCTATATCTAACAATGGAAGACTCACACTGGCAGAAGTAAATGTTGAAGCGCCAGGCACAAACAAGGACGCCTCCATAGATATGTGTGTGTTAGAAGTACCTACAGTTTGGACATTTATCCACGACTGTTGTAGAGTGACAACAGTTGATTACCATTACGATTACCAAACTGAGGTTTCCAATTACTTTTGTGTCTCGCATTGCAACGCCAAATAATAAGAGTAGCTCCATAATGAGCACAAGTTGTGGGCTCCAAGTAATTAAATTTTAGTCAGACAGGAGCATACAAGTTAAATATGCTGAGAGCAGATTTCCCTATATAAAACCTAACACCGTGATATTGTAAAGCCCCTCTGTTTTCTTGTGTGCAAGACGTTGATGGGGAAGCGATTTTTAATAATAGAACACAAGAGATAGTAGATTTGAGGTTTTTTTGCAACAAATGATGGTAATTTAGGGGGTTGGATTTTTCAGGGAACTCCTGCACTCTGTAGTCAACACACATCAATGGGTTCGGTGGTTACTTATGAGAAGGTCAGGAAAGTCTTTTTCTAAGTGATGGAATATTCCAGCTTAATATATAGAAAGTTTATACTAGATTGATCCAATATAGTATTCCTGGATCATCTTTAGTTTCTCAGCATAATGAAAAAATTGTTTCATATAAAAGCAAACCTATCATTGTCCAACAGTGCTACCCTTGTCCATGGTATTTTTGTAAGTTCACTTTCCAGTTGCAAGGCCTCGTGGGAGTCTTCGTATAACCCAGAGCACGACGCTGTTTTTATGTGTGAATGTATGATAGTTGACCCCACCACTCACATTCCCTCCTCCACTAACATTACAACGCAACACCTACAACTGTCATCACCAACGCCACTACCAACATTGTGTTCCTTACATTTTATCAACATATTAGTATTCAACATTAATGTCTATGTGGTTAACCTCATCACACTCTGCACCAACCACTTATAATACGCTCATCACTATTACAACATTATAGACACCACCGCTCTCATCACACACTCTTCAACCACCACTTATATTAACGCTCATCACTATTACTAACATTATAGACACAACCGCTCTCCTTCACACTCTTCACCACCACTTATATTACCTCACTCACTATTACTAACATATAGACACCATTGCCCTCATCAGAAAAAACACTCTTCATCACCACCACTTAAATTACGGTCCATCGACTATTACTAACATCCATTGACACACCATAGCCTTCATAATGATGCTCACTACAGTTATCAACACAAGTATTATATGCGTCCATTACTGAAATTAATTAGCACCACCAACCACCTTGTTCAGCAACCTTATACTTGCTTCACAAATTGCGACAATCTTGGTTATTGTATAACACGCTACACAACATTCCTGTGTCGTTCAAGTTGTTGTTTCATGAGAATTGTTTGTGTTTTTCCAGTACTTATATGCGCGAACAACGGGTTTGTATACCACAGGAGCAATACGTATGGAACATCTGGAGACGTGAATCCGTCAGCTAGCTCGTTGGGGGCTGACTGTCAGCTTACTCAGCTAGGCGTATTGGACAGCCGACGTGATTGGGGTGAAGTGCTCAACCCCATTGTCTGAGGGCAGGCATGAGCCAGTATTCAGACCCGAGGTACCTGGTAGTCCTGTGGGGTCATTATGAGGGGTACAGGGTGAAGTGCGGTTGGCTGCGATGCGATCAGCCCTCACACTGCAGTCAGCATGAGCTGCTGTGACTCCTGAGGTCTTACAATTGATACATTGTTTAGCAACAGTCTGTTGCTGTTTGATCATAGCATAACACCGTTCAGAAGGATGAGCATTGGCACACACTGCACACCAGTGTGACTTAGATGGGCATTTCCTGGCGATGTGGCCCCAGCGTTGACACTTATAACATCGACGTTGAGGAGGTCTGTACAATGCAATGTAATAGCGTCTGTTGAGGGCTGCACGGGAGTGAATATAGCGTCGCAGAGTCCCCTGGCCAGTCCACTCAGCTAATATCAGACCGTTGGAAAGTCGACGAGGGCTTGCAACTTGCTCTGACGCCAGATATTGAGGATTCAAGTGCTTGTTGACGTTGTAGATGACAATAAGCACTTTAGGTGCCCTTGGTTTGGGGGAGCTCGGAGTTTGATGTTGGCATATTCGTGAGTGAGAAGTTTGTCTATAAATGCTGAATCATTAGGCACAAAGACGTAGTTATCCTCATCGCGGACAAACTTGATCGTTTTCTCAGGATTGTTTATACTAGCTTCGAAAAACCAGTTAAACTTGGTCTCTTGATCAGTGTTGTCAGGGAAATCTAACCTGACAGCTTTGGGAGGGTGTGCGCCCACTGTATTGCTTTCAGCAAGCTTTCTCTGGAAGCCTCGTTCTTTTTTCCGAGCCTGTTTACTAAAATATGTTTCAAATCTGCCTTCACCATCATCTACGTCAACACCATCAGCTATACTCATAGCTGACAGGAGTTTCACACTGGCGATGGGCTAAAGGATACCGGTGAATAGAAGGGACAAGGAAGGGATATTCACCTCGCTAGACACAGGTAATGTGGGTGTAGTGGCCTGCGGGTCGCAGTGCGATTTTCAAGGTCATTCACGGGGCCACAGTCGTCTCGAGAGTTACCAATATTGCACCACTCGTTAATTACTCCAAACCCGCAGCACTTAACACAGCTAGCACATGTGTCTGGGAATGACAGACAAATTTTCACTCTGTGGACAAATAAATCAGCACAAACTTTATATTTATAGATGAACCTCTGGCTTGTTACAGTTTACCTGGAGTTTACCTGGAGAGAGTTTCGGGGGTCAACGCCCCCGCGGCCCGGTCTGTGACCAGGCCTCCTGGTGGATCAGCCCCTGATCAACCAGGCTGTTGCTGCTGGCTGCACGCAAACCAACGTATGAGCCACAGCCCGGCTGATCAGGAACTGACTTTAGGTGCTTGTCCAGTGCCAGCTTGAAGACTGCCAGGGTTCTGTTGGTAATCCCCCTTATGTGTGCTGGGAGGCAGTTGAACAGTCTCGGGCCCCTGACATTTATTGTATGGTCTCTTAACGTGCTAGTGACACCCCTGCTTTTCATTGGGGGGATGGTGCATCGTCTGCCAAGTCTTTTGCTTTCGTAGTGAGTGATTTTTTGTGTGCAAGTTCGGTACTAGTCCCTCTAGGATTTTCCAGGTGTATAATAATCATGTATCTCTCCCTCCTGCGTTCCAGGGAATACAGGTTTAGAAACCTCAAGCGCTCCCATAATTTAGGTGTTTTATCTCCGTTATGCGCGCCGTAAAAG
>NW_026493328.1:0-22033 GCF_026875155.1 Cherax quadricarinatus
CCCCCTCCCCCCCATCTCATCTTCCAATGCCATCCCCAATCAAAAATAAAGGTAAGTAAAGATGTTGTTTTTATATGTTTCCTTAAATTTATTACAAATTTGTAACTAGTATGTTTGTTGTGTGTATGTAAATCTATAATATAATTCTATAAAATATTTTTTTTGTGAATATTTTTGGGTTTCTGGAACAGATTAATTGTATTTCATTTATTTCTTATGGGAAATATTGGTTCAACTTTCGAACATTTCGACTTTAGAACTAGCCCTGGATGCCTAGCTGACATCACTGACATATACTATATAGAAAGCCCCTTGTTATGCTGAGCATTTCGGGCAAATTTGGTCAGTTTTGTCCCAGGATGTGACCCACTCGTCCACTAACCCCCATGATGTGACCCACACCAGTCCACTAACACCCAGGATGTGACCCACACCAGTCCACTAACACCCAGGATGTGAACCCACACCAGTCCAGTAACACCCAGGATGTGACCCACACCAGTCCCAGTAACCCCGGGATGTGGACCCACACCAGTCCAGTAACACCCAGGATGTGACCCACACCAGTCCACTAACACCCATGATGTGACCCACATCAGTCCACTAACACCCATGATGTGACCCACACCAGTCCACTAACACCCGGGAATGTGACCCACACCAGTCCACTAAACACCAGGATGGACCCACACCAGTCCACTAACACCCAGGATGTGACCCACACCAGTCCACTAACACCCAGGATGTGACCCACACCAGTCCAGTAACACCCAGGATGTGACCACACCCAGTCCAGTAACACCCGGGATGTGACCCACACCAGTCCAGTAACACCCAGGATGTGCCCCAAACACCAGTCCACTAACACCCATGATGTGACCCACACCAGTCCACTAACACCCAGGATGTGACCCACACCAGTCCAGTAAACACCCAGGATGTGACCCACACCAGTCCAGTAACACCCGGGATGTGACCCACACCAGTCCACTAACACCCATGATGTGACCCACCCCATCCAACTAACACCCAGGATGTGACCCACACCAGCCCCACTAACACCCAGGATGTGACCCACACCAGCCCACTAAACCCCAGGATGTGACCCACACCAGTCCACTAAACACCCAGGATGTGACCCACACCAGTCCAGTAACACCCAGGATGTGACCCACCAGTCCAGTAACACCCAGGATGTGACCCAAAACACAGTCCATTTAACACCCAGGATGTGACCCACACCAGTCCACTAACACCCATGATGTGACCCCACCAGTCCACTAACACCCAGGATGTGACCCACACCAGTCCACTAACACCCAGGATGTGACCCACACCAGTCCACTAACACCCGGGATGTGACCCACACCAGTCCACTAACACCCAGGATGTGACCCACACCAGTCCATAACACCCAGGTACCCATTTTATACTGATGGGTGAACAGGGACAGAGGTGTCTTATGGAATCACTTCTCTAATGTTTTCCAGCCATATCGGAGGAGATTCAAACCCTGAACCTCAGTGTGTGAGCTGAGTGTGCTACTGACCCGAGTACGGGACACCTTATTTATATATGTGCCTTCCGTTTTTCAATCAATGCTTTATCAAGAGCTTGCAATGTTGCACAAGCCCAGGTAGTTTAATAATAATGATAATTAATGGTTTCAGAGAAAAGGGGAGGATGGGGGGGCTGTCACACCAGTCTCTGAGGAGGACGATGACTCCGTTTGTGAATGTGATGACCCCGATGATGACCTTAGATGGGGTAGAGGCTGCGGAGGGTCAGGGGTGGGGGCAGAGGCTGGCGGAGGGCTAAACGGAGGTGGCGGAGGCTGCTGGGGGAAACCGGTGCAGGTGGCACAGGCCACTGGAGAGCCAGTGGAAGTTGGAGGGTCATCCGGGGGTTTGGAACAGGTGAGTGTGGTCCATTCTGGAGGGCATTGGAGGAGGTTTCTTGATCCCTGGGTGATGGAGCAAAGGCTCTTGATCTTAGGTATCAGGTATGGTCTTTTCAACTCGGGTTTCCTCGGTAAGTCAACCTCTGATAGGCTTGAAACTTACCCTGGCAGTGTAGTCAAGCATTCTACTCACTGAATGTTACAGTAGGTCCTTGTTATACATTAGGCCCTTTTGCATATACAGTAGGCCCTTGTATATACATTTGGCCTTGCACAGTGGGGCCCATGTGTATACAGTAGGATCTTGTATAAAACCATTAGGCCTGGTGGCTAAAGCTCCCGCTTCACACACGGGGGGCCCCGGGGTTTTTCGATTCCCAGGGGGGTGGAAACATTCCGCACGTTTCCTTACAACCTGTTGTCCTGTTCACCTTAGCAGCAAATAGGTACCTGGGTGTTAGTCAACTGGTGTGGGTCGCATCCGGGGGGACAAGATTAAGGACCCCAATGGAAATAAGTTAGACTCCAATAACCCAATAACCTGACCTCATTGTAGGCAAATTACTAGAGTCAATTATAGCTGAGATTAAAAGAAGCCATCTCGATAAGCATAGCTTGATTAATGATATCAGTATGGATTCACAAGAGGCCGGTCTTGTCTAACTAATTTATTAACTTTCTTCAGTAAAGCTTTTGAGGCTGTTGACCACAATAAAGAATTTGATATTATTTACTTAGATTTTAGTAAGGCATTTGATAGAGTTCCGCACCATAGAACTGTTTAAAGAAAGGGGGCAGCTCATGGCTTTTGGGGGAAAAGTGCTCTCGTGGATCGAGTCATGGTCACTGACGGGAAAGCAGAGAGTGTCCATAAATGGGGTTAAATCCGAGTGGGGATCTGTAACAAGTGGCGTTCCCCCAGGGATCAGTCCTTGGCCCGTTGTTGTTTTATAATATTATATCAATGATCTTGATGAGGAATTACTAGTGATATGAGCAAATTCGCCGATGACACAAAGATAGGTAGGATAATTGATTCAAACATAGATGTATGGAACTTCAGGAGGATTTAAAAAAACTCTATTCTTGGTCAGAAAAGTGGAAAGGATGCAGTTCAATGTAGATAAATGCAAGGTTCTGAAGCTTGGGAGTGCCCATAACCCTAGTACTTATAATTTTAAATGTTTGTAGAACTTAGCCATACAGATTGCGAAAAGGACTTGGGGTTATGGTGAGCAGCAACCTTAAAACCCAAGACAGCAAGGGCCTAAGCTTTACGTAATAAGGCAAATAGATTACTGGGATTATATCAAAAAGTGTAAGCAACAGAAGTCCAGAGGTCATACTGCAGCTTTATACATCATTAGTAAGGCCTCACCTAGAATATGCAGCTCAGTTCTGGTCTCCGTATTACAAATGGACATAAATTCGTTAGAAAACTTTTCCAGCGTAGGATGACTAAATTAATACATAGCATTAGAAATCTTCCTTATGAAGAAAGATTGAAGACTCTTAAGTTACATTCACTTGTTAGACGAAGAATGAGGGGAGACCTGATCGAGGTGTATAAGGGGAAGATAGGTATTAATAAAAGGGATATTAATAAGGTCTTGAGGATATCTCTCCAGAGGAGAACCCGCAGTAATGGATTTAAATTAGATAAATTTAGATTTAGAAAGGACAAGGAAAGTATTGGTTTGGAAATAGGGTAGTTGATGAGTGGAAACAGTCACCTAGTTGGGTTATTGAGGCTGGGACTTTGGGTAGTTTCAAATCCCAGGTTGGATAAGTACATAGTGGGAGGGGTTTGGATTTGAGTGGGAACTTGCAACATCAGAGCTTATTTTCTTGGGTGGCATTGAAAATTGGGTTTTGGGCAAATGTTTTGTTTAGTGGGATGAATTGTAAAGGACCTGCCTAGTATGGGCCAGCAGGCCTCCTGCAGTGTTCCTCCTTTCTTATGTTCTTAAAGTTTCTTATGGTTATCCTGGGGGGCTAACCCCCTGGGGTTAAAAAAACCGAACTAAAATCTTATCTTATCTTATTAGGCCTTTTCTGTACAGTAGGGTCTTGTAAAAACATTAGGCTTTGTATAAATTTTGGGTCACGAAATCGTAATGACCAATTGCTTACAAACCATACCACGGGTGGGGTTTGGAATCCATGGGCATAGAGTTCTCAAAACTCCAGACCATAGGAGTCAAACCTCTATACCATAGGAAGGTTAGCATAGGCACCACTGTGAACACAAATGCAAGTTTTTACAGATAAATCTCTTGCTAGCATGGCCATGATGAACTCTAGCTCAAGTCCCCTGAAATCCATCAACATGACTCACAAAATTTTAATGAAAACGATTGCAAACAAAAACCCTACCATGAGTGGGGTTTGAACCCACGGTTTAGAAAAGTCTCAAAAATTTCCAGCTAGCTGGCCCAGTGGCTAATGCAACGGTCGGGAGTTTTGAGACTCTCTGATCGCAGGTTCAAACCCCATCCGTGGTAAAGGTTTGCCCTTGTATATACAGTAGAGTCTTATAAATACATTAGGCCCTTGTATATAAAATAAACTGGGTTTTATATACATTAGGCCCTTGTATATACAGTAGGTCCTTGTATAAAGCAGTAGAGTCTGCTAAATACATTAGGCCTTTGTATATCATTTAGGCCCTTGTATATTTCAGTAAACCATTGTATTACATTTGGCCCTTGTACATACAGTAGGTACTTGTATATACAGTAAGTACTTTTATATATACAGATAATGAGAACCTTCAAAACTAGGGAGGCCAAGCCCATGATGACACTCTTCAGGTCACTTGTTCTATCTAGGCTGGAATATTGCTGGGACACTAACACCACCTTTCAAGGCAGGTGAAATTGCTGACCTAGAAAATGTACAGAGAACTTTTTACGGCGCGCATAACGAGATAAAACACCTCAATTACTGGGAGCGCTTGAGGTCCTAAACCTGTATTCCCTGGAACGCAGGCGGGAGAGATACATGATTATATACACCTGGAAAAAACCTATAGGGACTAGTACCGAACTTGTACCGAAAATCACTCACTACGAAAGCAAAAGACTTGGCAGACAAAGCAACATCCCCCAATGAAAAGCAGGGGTGTCACTAGCACGTTAAGAGACCATACAATAAGTGTCAGGGGCCCGAGACTGTTCAAACTGCCTCCCAGCATACATAAGGGGGATTACCAATAGACTCCTGGCTGTCTTCAAGCTGGCACTGGACAAGCACCTAAAGTCGGTACCTTGACCAGCTGGGCTGTGGTTCATATGTTGGATTGCGTGCAGCCAGCGGTAACAGTTTGGTTGATCAGGCCCTGATCCACCGTGAGGCCTGATCACAGACCGGGCCGTGGGGGTGTTGACCCTCAGAACTCTCTCCAGGTAAAACAGTAGGTACTTGTTATATGCAGTAGGTCCTTGTATATACAGTAGTGTCTTGTATATACAGCAGGTCCTTGTATATACAGTAGGCCCTTGTATATACAGTAGTTCCCTTGTATATGCAGTTTTATGCAGTATGCCTTGTGTATACAGTAGGGCCTTGTATATACGTAGTTCCTTGTATATGCAGTTATATGCAGTATGTCCTTGTATATGCAGTATGTCCTTGTATATACAGTAGGGCCTTGTATGTCTCTTATGATGTACTTTTCCTATTGGTGGTTGCAGGTCAAGTCACAGCTCCTGTAGAAGAATAGTGAGTACAGTGGACCCCCGGGTTAACGATATTTTTTCACTCCAGAAGTTGTTCAGGTGCCAGTACTGACCGAATTTGTTCCATAAGAAATATTGTTGAAAGTAGATTAGTCCATTTCAGACCCCCAAACATACACGTACAAACGCACTTACATAAACACACTTACATAAATTTATCGCATTCGGAGGTAATCGTTTTGGGGGGGTCCTGTATTTACTAACACAGGATGTTTACAGGGTGCTGCAGGACAGAGCCAGCACTGGCAATAACCAGAGGGCCAGGCTACAGCTCCAGGTCCGCCTGGAGGGTTCAAGAAACCCAAGTTGGAGTGATGAGACCGAGAAGTGGAGTGAAGGAGTATGACCCCTTTTACCAGGTGAGTCTAACAAACTTATAACAGACCTCTAATGGACCTCTAATGGATCCCTAACAGACCTCTAATGGACCTCTAATGGATCCCTAACAGACCTCTAATGGACTTCTAATAACAGACTTCTGAAGGAATTCTAAGCAACCTCGAACACGTCCCTAAGAGGTCTCTAAACAGACTTTTAATTGGCCTTCAACAGACTTCAAAAAAGGGTTTTTGACAGAACCTCTAACGGCTTTTAAACAGACCTCTAGCATTTCTTCAACAGTCTCAAATGGTTTTACAGTGGCCTCATTCATCTAATGCCTCACCCTGGTTGTTCCCAGCAGTGCCCCCCGGGGGCCACAGCAGCACAGAGAGAACCCCCAGGGCCCAAAACAGTGCTCCACGAAGATCCGTATGCCCCCTGACCTCCAAGCTCTCACGAAAGATGCGAAAAAACTTCCATGACCACCAGAGGGCTACTTATGGGCCCCCGTTGCACCAGGGCTTGATGTCAGGGCCATTGGTGACAAGTCCAAGTCCTTCAATGTCCACTGCAACAAAAACCAGGTATGGTTTGTTAAAATAGTTTTAAAGTCAGTTGAAAACATCGTAAGTCAAAAAAAAAGTAAAAAATATCATAAATCAAAAATATCGTAAATTAAAATATTGTAAACTGAAAGTGTTGTAAGTTGAAAATGTTGTAAATCAAAAATATCGTAAGCCAACAGTATCATAAGTTTTAAAAAAATCATAAGTCGAAAATTTTATTAATGAAAATATCGTATATAAAAAATATAATAAATAAAAAATACAGTAGATGTCATTTAAAAACGGGTACTTAAGTGCCTGAAAACTGCACACAAGCTGAAAGCATGTAAAACAAACTGGGATCTTATGAGGACAAAATGGGTTGGGTTCCTAGGACCCAAACTGAAGACATTATTGAGAACACAAGGTTATGTTCCTTGGATCCCCAAAATGGCAAAAAAAACTCTTTTAAGATCTCCAAATCCATTAAAAATTAAAAATGATAATATGAGAAATTATGTGTATGAAAGTGCAAGATGTACTATTATACAGGTTGTCCCCACTTAACAACTAAATTCTGTTCCAAGAGTTGGTCAGTAAGGAAATTGGTCGTTAAGTGAGGAGCTGCCCTTTACTGATATTTCAAGCATACTGTAAATGGTAGATCGTTTGTGTCAACCGTCAATATTGTTTTTAATCTCACTTATGCACCCTTTTGTAATATTTTAGTACACAGCCTCCCCTCACTTAACAATGGGAGTTCCATTCCTAAGACCACATGGTAAACAAAATTTGCAGCTAAGTGAGGAAGCATACTACATTGGTAGTGGGTTTTGTGTCAACTGTCTTTGGTATTTTTTGTCACCTTTGCACTATTTATAACATTGTTAATATATTCTTAAGTGTTTATTCAGTAAATGTATGTTGTAATAAACAGAATAGAGGAAATCAGCTCTAATTGTATTATTTAGGTATGTATACTGGTTAGAGAGCCCATTGTAAGCCAAGCATTGGTAAACAAGTACATCTCTAAGTGAGGGAAGGCTGCTTAAAAAATAGAACTAGGCATTAAATACAATAAAAAGTAAAATATACACACAGTAAAACGGTTGGGGCAGCTGGTCGTAAAACTGGGCAGTCGTTAAACAGGCAAGTCGTTAAGTGAGGAAAGTCTGTACACACATAATTTGGGGCAGGTAGGACTATGAACCTTGCACTTACTGTGTTAGTTGTACCTCAGAGCAAAATGGGATTTTTTTGGGAGACTAGGTTGCTACAATGCCCCCCTTCAATACCCACACAACCTCCCATGCTCCCCCATAAAAAAGGACCTATAAAAATATTATAAAAATTATTAAAGTTTAATATATATGGACTGAATGGGTTGATTTTTGACCTAGCTTATGAAAGAGTTGCTGGATCCACAACATTTATAATATTGTGCATACAGTATACAGTGGAACCTCGCTTATGAGTGCCCCACCATACAGTTTTTCAGGATATGAGCAGTTGCTCAATCAATTTTTTGTTTCTGGATACGAGCAAAAAATTCAAGATGCGAGCTTTCCCTCAAGGGAGTTCGTTCATGCTGGTGAGAGGCTCTTGATCTAGGGAATTGGATCTATGCTTATTACAACCCAGGAGTCCCAAATGGCCTGTTATCCTGGGTGTAAAGGGAGCAAAATAAATGCAGCAGAAAACTTTTGACTTATATTATCCTTCACCAATTTAGTACAGAAGTATGTACACTATATACACTATGTACAGCAATAGGTATTAGTGCACTCCACGGTAAGCAAGGCAGAATAGAAGCCACTAGAGAGCAGACCGTGCTTCAACCAGCTCTAGAATGGGAATGAACAAAGGGCAGACAGGAGAGTGCTACCCACATAACCTCTGCAATTGCCAAAATCATCTTCTCATTGGCTGGAACCTGGGTACTGGTTGAGCAACGGGGCCCCATCATCAACTCTTAGCAACCTGGTTCGCTGGTTGGGGGAGATAGCCTGTAAAATGAGGTGTGTGAACATGCGCCGAAAAAGGTTACATACTCTTTGCATGCCACCCCCCCCCCCCCCGAGAAGGCTCAGGATTAGGCTGCCACCTCCCAGTGATAACCATGCCGCCATGGCACAAAATAATGGGACCGCCTTTCCTCTCAACCATCCAACTCTTAGATAGAGCTCAGCTTTTCACATGACAAAAAGCCAAACCCTAAACTCAGAGCGAGCAGACAGACAGTCAGGCTAGCTTAGGTCCAAGACACGGGCGGACGGTAGCCCACATCCCTCACTAAAAAAAAACCCCACACCAGGGGATAAAAAAAAAAAAGAGCTTGGAAGGGGTTACCACAAGTAACCTAACACATCCTAGCCTAATATATAATTATTATAAATAATATTGTTAGACTCTAGATAAAGAGTCTGCCAACATATTTTCTTTGCTGGCAATATGTACAATTCTCAGAAAATAGGGTTGCAGTCGTAGCGTCCATCTCATGAGCCTCGTATTGTGGTTCTTCATGGTTTAGAGATATACTAGAGGATTGTGATCACTGTAGACAGTGACCACCTGCGAAGTTTGTCCCACGTATACATCAAAGTGCTCCAAAGCCAGTACCAGCGCGAGGGCTTCTTTTTCAATGGTAGAGTAAGTCCTCTGATGCGGCTGGAACTTGGCTGAGAAGAAGGCTACAGCTGCAACTCCTTGGCCCCATTTTGCAACCCGTACCCGCCCCAACCCCCCGACTCACAAGCATCAACCTGTAATGAGAAAAAGGGTTTTGGGGAAGTCTGGAGACAAAAGAATGGGTGCAGTACAACAATAATCTTTTTTGCTTTGTCAAAAGCATCCTGAGCAACTAGGTTCCAATTAAGGGAACTTTAGACTGGTAAGAGAGGGAAGAGGGGCTACAATATCTGAGAAATTCTTACAGAATCTTCTGTAAAACCTATCATGCCTAGGAAACGTTGAAGAGATTTCCTATCATATGGAACTGGATAATCTTTAATGGCAAGAACTTTAGCAAGTTTAGGTGCAAAATTTACCACTTTCCTACTTCATGGCCTAGAAAAAGTGACAGTGGCCTGGCCAAAGGAAGATTTAGATAAATTAACTGTTAAATGGGAACTCTGAAAGGTTTTCAAAAGAGCCTTAAGTCTAAGTAGGTGGTTTATCTCAAGTATCAGACACCACAACAATATCATCCAGGTACACTGCCGTGCCCTTTAAGTCCTTTAATAGCCTGATGGATAAGTTTCTGGAATGAAGAGGGTGAGTTTTTCATTCCGAAGGGGTAACTGTATATTTTTAATGACCTCCTGGAAATTTT
The DNA here is from genome assembly GCF_026875155.1 of Cherax quadricarinatus. NCBI lineage: Eukaryota > Metazoa > Arthropoda > Malacostraca > Decapoda > Parastacidae > Cherax > Cherax quadricarinatus. The sequence goes on from NW_026493328.1 coordinate 9,838, forward strand.
ACAAAGGCAGAGATTTCCTTTTGCCTTATCCATCAAAGGTACCTGATTAGTAACCTTTAAGGAGATCAAACCCTTGGATACAAAAGTAGCCTTACCCACAAAGTCAATTACGTCATCCAGACGAGGAAGAGGGTAAGCATCTGCGGAATTGTGACCTCATTCACCTTACAGTAGTCTGTACAACAAGGAGCAGGGTTTGGAAGCCCATGGACTAGAGACTCCCCCACTAACCCATGCTCTAACAGAAATTCTATTTCCCTGCTGAAAGTAGTCTCTGCTTTTCAGGATTAGCTCTGTAGGGGGAGAGTTTTAATAGGTTTAGAGTTTCCCACATCTACAGCATGATAACCTAACGAACATTTTTTCGGCACATCCGAAAAAATATCAGGGTATGACTGTAGAAAGCGCATTTTAAACTTGATTGTTTGGGTTTCAGAGCAGCCCCCCCCATTACCCTTTTGGAGGGTTTTGGTTCGTACAGTACGTCTTACGTTTGGGGGTTTTTGTCGTACTAGTACGCATAAAATTCAAGCAGCCTCAAATCTCACAGGAAAAGGCTGATAAGCCTAAAATGTGAGAGAATGGGTCTGTGTGGTGGGTGTGCGCAGTAGGAAAAAAATCTGGGCCCCAGTGGTGCATTGTGGGAATGCCGTCATAGTACACAATTTCCCCCACCGTGCCTGTGGTAAGAAGTTCCCACTCCTCGGCGATTTGGGACACTTTTTTTTCCCCAGTGACAGTTCTAATACAGATGGAAGTGACAGGGGGAAGATGAGTTTCAAGGTTTGGTGAGGTTTTGACCGAAACTAATGACCATAATATGGGTAATAGTGAGGAAACCCAGACAACCCACAGCCTTCCACCTCTGGTGTGGGCCACCCTTGTTCACGTTCGTTGTACCAGAATCAAAGAGGAAACTCCTATTTTCCAAAAATCCCGACTCAGATGTGAGCATTGGTGATGATAGTGATAGTGATTATGAAACTACAAGCTCTTCAACTTGTTCCAAAAAGGGAGGAGGAGGAGGAGGCAGAGGAGGAGGAATCAGAGAGGAGGAGGCAGAGGAGGGAGGAGGCAAGAAGGAGGAGGCAAGAGGGGGAGGAGGCAAGAGGAGGAGGAGGCAGAGGAGGAGGAGGAAAAAGAAGAGGAGGAGGAGGGGGAGGGGGAGGAGGAAGAAAAAGAAGAGGGGAAAGGGAGGAAGAAAAAAGAATATGTAATGAAAACAAAAATACTAATAATAATAATACATAAAATAAAATAACATAATAATAATAATACAAATAATAATAATAGTAATAATAAATGTTCACCCAATGACAGTAACAAGAAAAGGGGAGATAACATCTGATAAGTGCTGACGTTTGATGAGCGTAAATGAGGGAGAGCTGATGCCAAAAGATGAGATAAACTCTCCCTCCTTTTTTTTTGCTGTATACTAACATTTCTGTCTGTCTATTTGCCTGTCTGTCAAGCTCCCTGTCTATCCATCTAGCTCTCTGTCTCAGAGAGCCACAAGACTTTCGTCATCACTTTTACTCACATCTTCAAGCAGAGGGATAGCACTTTGTCTGGGTTTCTTGGGTTATCCTAGGTAATTTATACTATGTTACTTGTATTATGTGTACCTTGAGACAGAGATAAAAACAGATAGAATGAGGGAGAAAGATAATTGATAGAATGGAGGAGGGGTAGCAAGCATCCGACCCCATTGTTTTCACAGGCGGGAGGGGGAGGTGAGTAATGAGACAAATATGTCATTTTTACACCCGCCGACTCCTGGTAATTTACAACTATGGAGGAGGAGGAGAAGAAGGAGAAGGAGGAAGAGTAGGGGGAAGAGGAAGAAGAGAGGAGAGGAAGAGGAGGAGGAGGGAAAAGGAAAAGTAGGAGGGAAGAGGAAAAAGGGAAGAGGAGGAGGAAGAGGAAAAGTAGGGGGAAGATTAGGGGGAAGAGGAGGGAAAAGGGAAAAAGAGGAGGAGGAGGAGGAGGAGGAAGAGTAGGAGGAAGAGGAAGAGTAGGAGGAAGAGGAAGAAGAGGAGGAGGAGGAAGAGGAGGAGGGGAGGAAGAGGAAGAGTAGGAGGAAGAGGAAAGAGGAAGAGTAAAGAGGTTTGAGTAGGGGAAGAGGAGGAAGAAATAGGGGAAAGAGGAGGCAGAGGAAGAAGAGGAGGAGGGGTGGAACACTAGTACACTGGTACTGGTACACTAACATTTCTGTCTGTCTATTTGTCTGTCTGTTTAAGCTCCCTGTCTATCTGTCTATCCGTCTAGCTCTCTGTCTCAGAGAGCCACAAGACTGTGTCATCACTTTTTACTCACATCTTCAAGCAGAGTATAGCACTTTGTCTGGATTTCTTGGTTATCCTAGGTAATTTATACTATGTATACTTGTATTTATGTGTACCTGTGAGACAGAGATAGACAGACAGATAGCAAGAGAGAGACAGATTGAAAGAGATAGAATGAGGGAGAAAAATAAAACACCCTTGTGTATGACCCCCATGTTTCAGAGTTCCCCAAGCTGCAGAACTAAGGAAATATGTTCAGTGACTGTATATTGGGATATATATTATAGAACAAAATAATAAACAATGTTTTGTATTGTTTTTTTTTGTAAACAAGTTTTGTAAACAATATATTGATAATTATGTTTGTGTGCTTATTGTGTTGTATACAACGAGTGTATATATGTACATTGCACCTTACTTTGTCTCATAGGCCACATAAGTTATGTGAAAAAAAAAATAGTGAAAAAACAACAAACCTTCAAATACAAGTAAACTAAAGTTTACCGGGTGACGGCAGTCCCCGCTGTTGCCATACGCGGCTCATTTTCTGCAAACTTCATGCATCCATATCTCCGTAAGTATTGATGGTAAATTTTTTTTGTTTATCCTATAATGTTTAGAAAAAAAAACTCTATTTTTTCATAAGAAAAAAATAATATTTTTTTTTTGAAATTTGGCCGAACCCTGAGAACGAGTTTCGGAGAGGGCCTGTCGACCCTCAAAGGGTTAAGAAACGATAATAAATTTGTTGAGTTAGGCATAAGAATTAACAACTGGGCGTTCTACACTGCAACTGAATTGTTTTGCAATCCTAATGCGCTAAAGCTAACCTATGACACTGAGCTTGACTCTATCATCATTACTGATTCTATGTCATCATTGAAGGCTCTTGGCTCATATAATGACTCCAACAACATGCTCATTGGGGAAGCCAGGTATAGATACTCAAAATTAGGGACAAAGGAATTAATGTACAATTGCTATGGATCCATCACACATTGGATTGCTCCTTCATGATAAAGTTGATATGTTAGCCAAGAAGAGTATCCAGAAGGAGAATGTAGAATATAACTTTGGTTATAACTGTGTCTAGCATTAGGATAATATTAGGAGAGAAGTAAATAATGAAGATGATTGTTATAGGAATGCAGTTAGAAGCTGAGTAGATCTATAACCCACTATGATAACATGAACATAGATAAGTATGTTTATGGAGCAACTTGCAATGTGAACAGACTGACTGATGTTGTAGTGGCCAGGCTTAGGCTTGGTTACAAGTACTGACTGATGTTGTAGTGGCCAGACTTAGGCTTGGTTACAAGTACTGACTGATGTTGTAGTGGCCAGACTAGGCTTGGTTACAAGTACTTCTGGCAGTTTGGGAGACACACAGATGATGATCAAACTAAATGTAAATTATGTGATCAGGCATATGGTCACTCTCTTGAACACTATGTGCTTAATTGTCCACTTATTGAGGAATACAGAGACAGACAGTATAATAACCTATGTGACATGTCAAGATATCTTATTAATGAAAATAAGATACCAGATATACTAAGCAAATTTCCTAAATTTGCTTGTAACAGATAAGTGAACTATAGATATGTAGAATAAATCCATATTATTCTGTTAACCCTTTGGGGCCTAGTTCCTAGGCCTTTTGTGTATCCACATGCTCTCGCGCTACCCGTCCACAGGATGGATATGGGGTGCACAATAAACTAGCCACTTCGGTGGCAAAATCTAAAAAAAAAAAATCGGTAAGCAAGGCAGAATAGAAGCCACTAGAGAGCAGACCGTGTTTTCAACCAGCTCTAGAATGGGAATGACAAGGGCAGACAGGAGAGTGGTACCCACATAACCTCTGCGATTGCCAAAACCATCTCATTGGCTGGAACGACGGGGCCCCATCGCCAACCCTCAGTCACCTGGTTCGCTGGTTGGGGGAGACAGCCTGTAAATGAGGTGTGTACATGCGCCAAATAAAGTTACATACTCTTTGTATGCCACAATGCTTCAGTTCCCTAAATTAATAATAAAATAACTTATAATAATAATAATAATAATGAGCAAGTTTCAGAACATCGCCACTAGGTGGCACAGCCAACGCCACATCAGCTGGGCTGTGCAGTGTGTTTATGTTGCTGTGGAAGCATTTCTCGTGTTATTATTGCCAAATTTCTTGTTCTTACCATGAGTCCTAAGAAAGTGCAAGGACAGTGCTGAGAAGGAAAAGAGGATGATGTCCACGAATTGCCAGCATGAAATAATAGACTAACAAGTGAGGGGGTAGCAGTAGGAACTAGTAGCAAGTAGCCTATCTTCCACTCTCCACCTCCACCAGCATAAGTACACTTTATAAAACCACTTTATTTCTTTGCATTCTTTATTATGTTTTTATACAATAGTTCTTACTAATGAAACTTATTTATGAAACTAATGAAGTTAGCCTCATAAACACTCCGTTTTCTCTTATAATAAAAGCATGGGAAGATATAGTCAGCGTGAGAGGGAATGGACGCTGCCACCACCACTCACCATATATCACCTATTATATTCATTCTGGAGTATATGTCATGTTACTATGTTAATTATATTGTTTATTATGTCATATTAGATGAATTGTGATAGATAAATAAGCTGTTGAGTTGATATTAGCATCATATTGAAGTATTTTGCCCTGCCTCCCTAGAGCAGGAATTCCACTGGAATGGATTAATGGCATTTCAGTTAATTTAAATGAGGAAAATTGACTCAGCATACGAGCAGATTGGGATACGAGCAAGGTCACTGTACAGAATAAACTCATAAGCCAAGGTTCCACTGTATACAGAACACTAAACTCCAATATAAACCCCCCCTTACACTTCTCCTTGATAGCTACAACAGAACGCACAGTCACAATATAAGGCATAATGCACTCTTCGACATCCCTCATGTCAGTCTCTCACTATGTAAAAATGCAAGGAACATAAAGGGCCCAAAGATCTGGAATTCACTTCCTGAAACTGGTAAAAATCCCCTGACTGACTACCTATAAATTTAGAACTTTGCTTAAAAATCATCTCGTCTCTCAGTACTAACCAAAACAACTTGTAATCAGTTTGAAGCAACTCTCCCAAATATTACACGACCTCTAGTCTATTAAACATTTGCCAGTCCATGATATATTACTTATTAATTTGTAATATTGTTTTTTATTATGTGCAACTTCAAGATTATTACAGTAGACCATCATTTAACCCAAGTTTATTTGGCACGATTCAGATATAGCACTACTGACAACACAGTTTTATGTAACACATCATAAAATTAATTTAACATGGTTCGCGGGAGGGGAAAAAATTTTGAGCACGTGTTGGCAAGCAGTGGGTTACACCACTGAGTCAATGGGGGAGACCTACCACCATTCCTCCGCCACCCTTAGCCACCCACACCACACTCCCAGCCTTCAGTTTGGTTCGTGGTCAGATACTCAGGAAGCTCGCTGTTTCTTTACGTACATATTTTAATTACCATATCTTAAATCTTACTGACTTGACTGACTGACTTGACTGACTGATTTACTGACTTGATTGACTGACTTACTGACTTGACTGGATAACTTACTGACTTGACTGAATAACTTACTGACTTGACTGACTCACTGACTTGACTGACTTGACACTGATTTACTGACTCGACTTACTGATTTGACTGAAGCACTTATTGACTTGACTTACTGACTTACTTGACTGACCCACTGACTTGACTGACTGACTTGACACTGACTTACTGACTTGACTGAATGATTTACTGACTTTACTGACTGATTTACTGACTTGATTGACTAACTTACTGACTTGACTGAATAACTTACTGACTTGACTGAATAACTTACTGACTTGACTGAATGACTTACTGACTTGACTGACTGACTTGACACTGACTTAATGACTTTGACTGAATAACTTACTGACTTGACTGATAACTTACTGACTTGACTGAATGACTTACTGACTTGACTGAATAACTTACTGACTTGACTGAATAACTTACTGACTTGACTGAATAACTTACTGACTTGACTGAATAACTTACTGACTTGACTGAATAACTTACTGACTTGACTGAATGACTTACTGACTTGAACTGAATGACTTACTGACTTGACTGAATAACTTACTGACTTGACTGAATAACTTACTGACTTGACTGAATAACTTACTGACTTGACTGAATAACTTACTGACTTGACTGAATTAACTTACTGACTTGAACTGAATAACTTACTGACTTGACTGAATAACTTACTGACTTGACTGAATTACTTACTGACATGACTGACTTACTGAATAACTTAAAGTTAGAATTTTTACTATAAAGGACCCTGAAAACAGTGTCCAGAGCAGCTGATGCCTTACCATCAGTTGTATAATGTACTGCAGGGTTAAAATAGAACAGAAATCCATTACAGAGTTTATGCACATTCAAGTACAGTGGACCCCCGCATAACGATTACCTCCGAATGCGACCAATTATGTAAGTGTATTTATGTAAGTGCGTTTGTACGTGTATGTTTGGGGGTCTGAAATGGACTAATCTACTTCACAATATTCCTTATGGGAACAAATTTGGTCAGTACTGGCACCTGAACATACTTCTGGAGTGAAAAAATATCGTTAACCGGGGGTCCACTGTATACCCATCAACTTCAGTACCAAAACCTCTACCATCCACCTCAGCCCAGTAGGACCACAGCATAACTCTACACTCTCTTCACAATTGTCAACAAACACCAGCACCCACAATTTAAGGTAAGAAATATTATTTTTGTTGCGCTTGTAGTCTTAAGCAGTAAAAAACAAACATAATACATCACGACAATGAACTACAATTACATACTCCTTTAATTTTTGTAAGATCTGTTGGTCTAAAATAAAGTGTTTTGGATTTTGGGGGGCTGCTCAGGAACATAACCCTATTTTTACCATAAGTTCTTCAGTTCATTTAACACGGTTTTACCTAATATGGCATTTTCAGGAACATAACTATCGTGTTAAATGATGGTCTATTGTATTCTTAAAATCCTCCACCTTGACTACCTCATATTAGTTTTAAGTTAACCCTTAAACTGTCCACGTGTAGATATACGTTCACATGCGGTGGGCTCCGAACGTAGATTCAACATTTTATTTTTCATTCCTTCAAATTTGGTGCGATAGGCCTGAGTCACCTAGACACGAAAGAATGAGTCTGTGCACTCAGTGTGCGCACTATGAAAAAAATCGGGGACCACTTAGTACCTTGTGGGAGTTACTCTGTCTGACTTTTTTGGGTTATCCAAGGTACTTTACTCATATGCTGCTATGTATGATAATTCTATGTAACTGTATTTGTGTATACCTGAATAAACTTACACTAGTTCAACTGAGTGCCAGCTAGAGCAAATAGTGTGGCATACACCAGTGATTCACTTATGTCATGTCATATTAACACTCACATTTTAAGAGGAAAGTACAAATAGGTTAGATAAATGCATGAGTGGGTGTGGGTGGTTGTGAGTTGGACCTGACTAGCTTGTGCTACTGGGTCAGATGTCGTGCTCCTTCTTTCAGTGGATGGCCCTGCTTGGTGGGTCATTGGTCTAAGCTGGGGGTGACTGGACCTGCCTTGCATGGGCCGTAGGCCCTGCTGCAGGTGTTCTTTTTTTTATGTTCTTATGTTTTTCGGCGGTAGCTGGCTGGCTTTTGCTTTTCTTGCTGTATTGTCTTATCTCTGTCTTTTCTTTGTCTATCTGTCTATATCTCTCCCTGTCTTTTTCTCGTCTATATCAAGTCTAATGTCTGTCTGATCTCTCCTGTACTCATAATACGTTTTTTTACAAAAGAAAAATTTCTTAGGATAACCCAAAAATTCCGGCCCAAGTGCTTAGTTAGATCTAAGAAAAAATAAACATGACCAAATATTGCAGTGCACGTGCTCCAATCATGGAGGGGAATACACCAAACCCCAAAGGTTTACTAGCGCTCCCGAGACAAGCAGCGATGGAAGACAGACACCAGGCAGAAGAAAGCAGAAAAGCGAATAGGACAAAAGAAAAGGAGCTACCGACAGATAGATAATGTAAGATGGCAGACGTTAGATGTAAGATAGACGATAGACGACTGAAGACAAAAGAGAATTTTTTTTGTGTGAAAGAGTAAAAACATAAGGCCAAGGTTCCCTCCAGCAATGCCCACTCATAAAATGCCCAATACTGACCCTTGTCATAACTTTTCGTCAAAAAGGGTTCATACTCCGCACGTCTAAAACATTGCGGGACCTATAAATGCCCCTACCATCCGACTTATGCCCGAGTTGGGTTTCGAGAAAACCGGTCATAAGTCGAAATGGTCATAAGTCGAACTTTTAAAATTAAACAAAAATTTTTGTTTTCTTTATTTTATTGTTTTTTTTTGGTATTTCAATTTTACTTTACTTTTTGTTGTTAGTACTGTATTTTATACTGTAAGGTTTAGGAAAACATGTACAACACAAATACTTGTTTATTTCCCAAAATTTGGCATAAAAAAACACGGTGAAATCGAGTGGTCGAAAGTCGGAGGGTAGGTGTACTTTGTTTTTTTTTAGACAATAGTAATGACCAGGGCAGGTGAAAATGTTCCCCTGTCAGTGTGTTGTTACAATTTGAGTACTATTTCAGACAAATATTGTGTCAGAACAAAGATTGACTAGGAAAATCACAAGAACTATTACAAATTTAATTTTTAGAAATAAAAAATTATATAGACTAAAATAAACACAAAAAAAAAAGGGAAAAGCGGCAACACTTCTGCAAATGGCGGACTGGATGTTGCCACGGTGAGCATCCAGACCCAATTTCCAATTTATATCTCAAAAGTTGGTCCAAAAAAAAAAATTTTTTCTCATACCAACAGAAAATACCCCTTTTTAAATTTGAAAACAAAAAAAAACGATTTTTTTTTTTTTCAAAATATTCGGGGAGCCACGCAGGTGAACGTAGATCTAATTTGGGCAGTTTAAGGGTTAAAATAAACATTTATTAAAAAGGGGTTTCCATTCAGTCTTTTCAATTTAAGAGTTACTTGCATGTTGGCTATCATAGTCTGGCATCATTGGGGCCGTAGTTTACCCGGGGAGAGTCCGGGGGTAACCTCCCACGGCCCCCTCTTTTACCAGGCCTCCTTGTGGATCAGAGCCGTCAACCAGGCTGTTTCTGCTGGCTCCACAAACCAAGGCCGGCCACAGCCGGTGGTCAGGGGAACGATTTGGGGCTTGTCCGGCCCCTTGAAGACTGCGGGGGGTTGTAATCCCCCTTATGTGTGCTGGGGGGCAGTTGAACAGTTTTGGGCCCCGACACTTTTTGTATGGTCTCTTAACGTGCTAGTGACACCCTGCTTTTCATTGGGGGATGTTGATCTTCTGCCAAGTCTTTTGCTTTCATAGTGAGTGATTTTCGTGTGCAAGGTTCGGTACTAGTCCCTCTAGGATTTTCACGTGTATATAATCATGTATCTCTCCCTCCTGCATTCCGGGGTACAGGTTTAGAAACCTCAAGCGCTCCCAGTAATTGAGGTGTTTTTATCTCGGTTATGCGGGGCTGTGAAGGTTTCTCTGTACATTTTCTAGGTCGCAATTTCACCTGCCTTGAAGGTGCTGTTAGAGGGGCAGCAATATTCCACCCTAGATAGAACAGTAAACCTGAAGAGTGTCTTCATGGGCTTGGCATCCCTAGTTTTGAAGGTTTCATTACCCATCCTGTCATTTTTCTAGAGATGCAATTGATACAATGTTATGGTCTTGAAGGTGAGATCCCCCGACATGATCACTCCCAGGTCTTTGCGTTGGTGTTTCGCTCTATTTTGGGGCCGGGAATTTGTTTTGTACTCTGATGACGATTTAATTTCCTCGTGTTTACCATATCTGGTAATTGAAATTTTCATCGTTGAATTTCATATTGTTTTCTGCAGCCCACGAAAGATTTGGTTGATGTCCGCCTGGAGCCTTGCAGTGTCTGCAATGGAAGACACTGTCATGCAGATTCGGGTGTCATCTGCAAAGGAAGAACCGGGCTGTGGCTGACATCCTTGTCTATGTCGGATATGAGGATGAGGAACAAGATGGGAGCTAGTACTGTGCCTTGTGGAACAGAGCTTTTCACCGTAGCTGCCTCGGACTTTACTCTGTTGACGTACTTTTCTGTGTTCTGTTAGTGAGGAAATTATAGATCCATCGACCGACTTTTCCTGTTATTCCTTTAGCACGCATTTTGTGCGCTATTATGCTATTAGTGAGCTTGTTGGATTACAGAGTGGTTTGGTTAGAATACACTTAATTAACCTATCAATAGAGATCTTTCTGCTTTATCTTCCTCAAATTTTTATCACTGCTTTTTCCTCCACTGGCTTGCTGCTGTGGATTTACAACCATCTGTACAATTCTGAGTCAGTACAGGTCCTCCATCACAAAATCCGGCATCATTGGGGGCCTGTAGTGTGCCGGATTACACAGTGGTTAGGGTTAAAATTTCACTTAATAAAATTAAACCAACTTGCTGATGTTCATTGAACATCAGCCAAAAATCGAACATTTCCGCTTCCTCGAGCTCAAAATTTCAAGGTACTTTTCGTCATAAAAGCAATCAAAATCATGTCTATTTCTGTATATATCTTCCTTCCATCAATGAGTCCAAAAAAATGAGAATACATTTATAAAAACCATACGAAAATATACTGCAAAGAGGGGGGCTAATGGCGAGAAGTGAACTCCCTTATTTATCGTCCGTCTTTTTTATTTTTGTTGTACGTTAAAGAAGCCTTTCTTTCCATCATACATTGCCCAAGTTCAAATGAGATACCCTAACAAACAACCGAGAAAAAAAAATATTTACCAAAAATCATATATGGCAACCAAGCCAGGTACTGGAAATAAGTCACTTTGATTGAATTTTTTGGGTTGGGCCCAAAGGTTCTCTACACATACACTGCTATGTATGATAATCTATGTAACTGTATTTGTAAAATACCTGAATAAACTTATTTACTTCTAGTCTGTCAACTGAGTACAAGAAACCGCCCATTCACTTATTTCAACTACCCAGTAAAGTGGTCAGAAATTGGCAATTTGGTCGATTTCCAAATTTCAAAAAGATGCCAATTTCAAAATAGGATCCAGACAGTGTGGATTACCGCATAGGCAAATAGGCATTTGCCCAGGGCCCCGCGCTTTGGGGGCCCCACAGTCCAAGGGGTTCAGGGGCTCATCCAAGACTGCACACATGGTGCAAGTGCAAAGGTCCCTACCTAAAAAGTTCAAGTGTTTGGAGAGTAAAATTGATTTTTAAAAATTAATCCAAAACAAAAATAAATAAGAAATAAAATAAAATAAAAATAAATAAACCTAACCATAGATGGCAACACTCAACACGCCTTTGTTTACATCAGAACAGCTGTGTTTTCCCGCTAATGGGTGAGTATGGGAGATTCCTCTCCAATTTTCTGTAGTAATTACACGTTATCTAGACTTGTACTGTGACAAATTAACTGAAGTGTTGTTGATAGACATTGATGTGTATGGATAAATGTTTGTTTTCGCCTCTAAATGTTAAGGGAGGTACCTGATAGGGTTACTTGACCAGTAAAGACGCATGGACCAGTAAAGACGCATTTTTGGTAAAAATACTATAAAGAAAAACCTAAAAACGCAAACTGACTTCCGTGTGTAGGTTTTAACCCTTTGAGGGTCGACAGGCCCTCTCCGAAACTCGTTCTCAGGGTCGGCCAAATTTAAAAAAAAAAAAATTATTTTCTCTTATGAAAAGATAGAGAATCTTTTCCCGATCATAAAGACACCAAAAGTTTGAAATTGATAGAAAACTTGGAATTATGCTCTCGCAAAGGGTTAGC
>NW_026493339.1:0-52850 GCF_026875155.1 Cherax quadricarinatus
CCGACTAACCCATACGAAGTCTCCCTTATTATCAACGCACTAAAAACAAGGCAGGAGATTTAAATACCTTACCACCCTTTATATACAAAAAAGTGTCACAAGTGCTATCACCAATCATTGCAACACTCTTTAACAAATCCATTGAATCCTCCACCTTCCCTACAGTACTCAAAATAGCAAGGGTCACCCCGATCCACAAAGGAGGAGACCAAACAGAGTTGAATAACTATAGGCCAATATCCAACTTACACCCTCTCTCAAAAATCTTCGAAAAATTAATTCATAAACGAATCTACTCCTACCTTATCTCCCAAAACATACTCAACCCCTGCCAATTTGGATTCAGGCCTAATAAAAATACTAATGATGCTATTATACACATGCTAGAACATATATACACTGCAATAGAGAAAAAAGAAGTCCCACTGGGGATCTTCATTGACTTATGTAAAGCTTTTGATACAGTTGACCATAACTTGCTCCACGTAAAATTGTCACACTATGGTATAAGAGGGCACTCCCTCAACTACCTCAAGTCATACCTCAGCAACAGAAGCCAATATGTGTACGCAAATGGGGCAAACTCTTCTGCACAACCAATTACAGTTGGTCTCCCACAGGGAAGTGTCCTTGGTCCTCTTCTCTTTCTTCTATACATAAATGACCTACCAAATGCCTCGCAATTACTCAAACCCACACTATTTGCAGATGACACTACGTACGTCTTCTCCCACCCGAGCCCAGTCACGCTAGCCAATACTGTAAATACCGAATTACAGAAAATATCTATCTGGATGAGGACTAACAAACTTACACTAAACATTGACAAAACCTACTTCACTCAGTTTGGTAACAGAGCTACAGATGTCCCTCTTAACATAATGATAAATGGATCACCTATCACAAAGCTAACAGAGGGAAAATTCTTAGGAATCCACCTTGATAATAGACTCAAATTTCATACACATATACAACAAATTTCTAAGAAAATTTCCAAGACTGTAGGCATACTATCGAAGATACGGTACTATGCTCCACAGTCAGCCCTCCTGGCCCTATATCACTCTCTTATTTACCCCTATCTCACCTATGGAATTTGTGCATGGGGCTCAACAACAATTAACCATCTCAGACCACTAATTACCCAACAAAAGGCTGCAGTTAGAATGATAACAAATTCTCACTACAGGCAGCACACTCCACCAATATTCAATACACTAAACCTACTCACCATACAAAACATCCATACTTATTACTGCACCTATTACATACATAGAACACTTAACTCTGATATTAACCCTCCCCTCAAACATCTCCTTGCCAACCTCAACAGAACACATGACCATAACACAAGGCACAGATCACTGTTTGATGTTCCTCGTGTCCATCTCACACTATGCAAAAACTCAATGCACATAAAAGGCCCTAAAATCTGGAATTCATTACCTGTAAATATAAAAGAAACACTACCTGTTTATAAATTCAAGTCTCTTCTCAAAGATCACTTACTCACCCAAAACCAAATAAATACTGAATAACTGAACCTTATAAATAGTATATCTTAAATGATTCTCACAATTATATCACATAAATGTTAAACCTAAAACCCAATGTAACTTTATTATTTTTTAAATACACTACCTAACAGAATACTCCATATGACTGAATGTACAACAATGCATGCAACCATATGACCTGTCTTTGTAATACTCACTTGTGCTTTATAATAATCTGTTTACATTAATGTTTTATCACTGATTTCATCATTGCTTAGTTAATCTTAAGTTAATTTTAAGCCAGCCGGTAATGCTATGCATAGTATAAGTGGCTTTGGCATGCTGCTCTTATCTTTTATTTTTTTGTACCTCTCTATGTGGGGCTCAAATTGTTAATAAAATAAAATAAATAAATAAATAAATAAATTTTTCAATTACTTTTAACGTAAAGTGTTTTCTTTACTCTGTTTGAGTAAATTGTTTTGTCTAATTTATGATTAAGAGTTAAAGTGTTCAATCAGTTTTTTCTTCATATTTTTATTTTATTATTTAACCTGAATTTTTCCAGTGAGACTTTATTACTGCAGTGATTATTTCTACACCTTATTTTGTTGCACTTGTTCTGCAGTGAATTATTTTGTTGCACTTGTTCTGCAGTGAATTATTTTGTTGCACTTGTTCTGCAGTGAATTATTTTCTTTTATTGATATTTTTATGCTTTATTATTCTCAGTTCATTATTGCATCTTGTTTTTCATTTTATTAATTTTCCTGATGTTATCTTTGCATTATATTTTAATTTTGTTTATGTATTCTTAGAAAATATTTAAATTTCCCAGTTAACAATTTAGTGATTTTATTTTATACTTTTTACATTGATTTCAAATTTTATTAATTAATTTCTTTATTAGCAAGAGTAAAGACAGCTCATTTTGCATTTAATTCAGTCTCCAGTAATATTTTTACTTGTATATTTCAATGTAATTTTTTTTTCTTGGCCAATAGTCCTTTACATTGAGTTGTCCTTCCTCTTGCAGTGTATCTTAAACATTTTTTTTTATTACTTCTGCAGAATCGAACTCCCACATGATAAATGGAGACAAATGGTTTTTAATACTTGACGTGCTGTTGGAGTGTGAGCAAAGTAACATTTATGAAGGGGTTCAGGGAAACCGGCAGACCGGACTTGAGTCCTGGAGATGGGAGTACAGTGCCTGCACTCTGAAGGAGGGGTGTTAACTCTATCCATCACCAAGGATTACGTTTGTGCCTTGGTGCTTTTCGCTCTTCCCCTGTTGAGAGCCTCTATACAGAAGCGAATTTTTCCATCCTTGTCTGATCGCCGTGATGCCCATTGCCTTCGCTACTATGTACGCTCTCACGATCTACACAATCCTTCCATTTATAAATGGTCACCGATATTTAGTAGACATTCTTTATTCATTCGCCGCCCCTGTTTGCTCCGTCCCTTTTCTCTTCGCCTCCATTCACTCTGTCTTCCCTTCAGTTACCACCTTTATATGTTCATGTAGCATCTCACTTTTCCCTACCCCCCTGGGAAGTTCCAGCTGTTTGGGTCTGTTCTTTCTCACTCCCTTGCTCGAAAGCTCAACTGCCTACGGTGGCTTCCCGCTCTCTTTTTCTTGATCACTTCCACTCCCATTCTCATGCCACCGCTGTGTACACAGATGGCTCTAAGTCTTCAGACGGCGTCGGATTCACAGCAGTGTTTCCGGACAGCGTCGTGCGGGGACATTTACTATCTTCAGCTAGCATTTTTACTGCTGAACTGTATGCCATTCTTGCAGCACTTATTCGTATCGCATCTATGCCTGTGTCATCATTTGTAGTAGTCTCAGACTCCCTTAGTGCTCTACAGGCTATACGAAAATTTGATACATCTCATCCCCTAGTTCTCCGTATCCAACTTTGGCTACGCTGTATCTCTACCAAACATAAAGATATTGTTTTTTGTTGGGTCCCTGGTCATGTCAACGTACAGGGCAATGAACAGGCAGACACTGCTGCGCGGTCAACAGTACATGACCTACCAATTTCCTATCGAGGTGTTCCATTTCTGGACTATTTTGCTGGCAATAACAAACCCACCTTCGCACCCGTTGGCAACAACGTTGGTCAACTCTGCTCGGTAACAAACTTCATTCTATTAAACCGAGCATAGGTTACTGGCCGTCTTCTTGTTATCAGTGCCGAGGTTGGGAGACCACTCTCTCCCGCCTTCACATTGGTCACACTCGTCTTACTCATGGGTATCTCATGGAGAGGCACCCTGCTCCTCTCTGTGAGCAGTGTCAAGTTCCAGTATCGATTAGCCACATTCTGTTAGACTGCCCTCTCTATCAACGAGCACACAGAATTTACCTCCAACGTCGTCTTCGTTCTACTACTCTCTCTTTACCTTCCCTTCTTGCTGATGGACCCTCCTTTAATCCTGACTCTCTCATTGACTTCTTGACAACGACTGATTTACTCCACAAACTCTGATGATACTTTTCGCACTCCCCTCAGCCCTTTCTAGTTCAGTCTCCTTGCTGCCCTTTAACCCTTTCACCATCCACTGCCCCGCTGTTATCCGTAACCTATTACTCATCCATCTCCCTTTTGCCACCTGATGCCTTCGCTTCCTTCCTGCCCTGCAGCGCTGTATAGTCCTTGTGGCTTAGCGCTTCGTTTTGATTATAATAATAATAATAATGTTCGAAAGTAAAGGCACCACTGTATTTCATGTACAGTGCAATCTCTCTCTCAACAACAGTCAAATACAGTATTTCTTGTGTAGTGCTGCCTTGGCTGATACTGAAAATTTTTCTGGTACCTGCTAACAAATTGCAACAGATACTGCTCCTAGGTCTCATTTCTGGAGAAATACCTTGTTTGCGACAGTCACTCACATCTTTGATAAGTCTGACCTTTGGACTGACTGATGCATTGGGGTCTTTTGTAAAAAACACTGGCCACTTCATCACTCACAGAGAGGAGGGTAAAGATCTCTGAAAGACCCACTGGTGATGTACATATACAATGGAGTATGATGGCTAAACACCTTATTATCCAGCCATTTCAGGGCATTCGCATGCAAGAGAAGTTGTTGACCATGTCTAGTTTAGTCTAATCACCTATACAATCATTAAAGAGGATAACCTGTCATTTCTCAGAGATGGGAAAATACCAATTTATTTGTAATTACCAATACTCAGTTACAGGCTAATATGGATACCATCAAAATCAGCCGATACCCAACGATACTGGTATCAACACTGATGCCATTAATATTGGCTTATACTCACCAATACTGATACTTTTGGCACATCCCTATCAGAGAAGTACCACAAATGCTGACAAAATGCCTTGGTGATAAAGAAATCTCATTTCCAGTCAGTAGTTTGGTACATGAATTCACCTAAGCTGAAATCAGTAAGCCAGAGAGTGCCTGGAAGCATTATTCACTAAGAATTATATTGAACATGTTACTCTAGCCCCATACCATCCATCATCAAATGGTCTGGCAGAAAGGACAGTAAGGACATTGAAGGAAAGTTTACACAAATTTACAAAAGGATTTCTAAATACCAGGCTATGTAGGTTTTTTTTTCATAGCCATACGAAAACTGCTCATTCCTCCACCGGCAGAACACCAACAGAAATGATGTTTAACAGGAATTTAAACTCCCAGTACTGGCCAAAGCCAAAAAAAATGTTACCAGCTTATCATACCATAAGGGCAAGGTGGAGAGTATCAACTGTAAAATTTTGTTAGCAAGATAAATTTCTAGAAATACTGTAGGTAGCAATTTCTTGGGATTGGTTAATTTCTTAGATAAAATAGCATTGTTTAATATTAAACTATATCCCACATAGGTACCCCCCAAATATCAGCTTCAGAAATCGTATTTCCCTTTAATAAATGAGTTAGCCCCGTAGTTCTACTGCTTCAAAGCATGGGTTGGTCCTGTAGTTCTATGCCATGAGCTCAGCTGACTCAGATAAGCTGTGAAGGATAGATTTGGGCCTAGATATGAGAGAATGGGTTTGTGCAGTAAGGGTGCACCATATAAAAAAAATCCTGCAGCACTGAAGATGTCATGTTCTCAAATATGACAACTTCACTGTAGCATTCAAAAGCCATGCCTCACACCTATTTAGAAGTGCTACTACTACTATACTCCGGTACAATCCTTCTCAAAGATACCTCTACACACCACACCACTCCCCTTTCTCTCCCCTGGTTTATTCTATGGTTCACAGATGCATTAGTCAAAATGTCTACTGCCAAATACACCTACCATCCGACTTACGACCTGCTCGACATACAACCACTCGACTTACAACCATGTTTTTTATGCCAAATTTCTGGAAATAAACAACTGTTTGTGTTGTATACAGTGTTTATCCTAAACCTTACAGTATAAAATACAGTACTAACAGCATAAAAAGTAAAGTAAAAAATGGAATACCAAAATAAAGCAATAAAAAAAAGTCATTTAAAAAATGTGATGTTGATATTCAGTAGTAAAGTTCGACTTACGTCCATTTTGACTTACGACCGTTGGTCGGAACCAAGCTCGTCGTAAATCGGATGGTAGGTGTACCTATATTCATTCACTTCTTTCAATTCCCTTATAATTATTATTTATTTTTAGCTCAACAGTTGTCTCCTTTCGGGAAGGGTGACCCAAAGAAAAACATTCACTCAACTGAAGTCTTCTGAGATGTGTGCTGGCTTTCTCAGAATACCCTCTGACTGCAACATTCCCACCTCTCCTTCAGAATGCAAGCACTGTAATTCCAACCTCATGATTCGCTGCCTGACCACGGTCGAGTGCGGTTGTGCTCTGCACCCCTCTGCTGTTTTCAGGCGAGCTACCTTGTATCAACATGGCGCTGAGTGTGAGGAGGCGCGTAAATACCATTGGTATTGAGCTGCTTCGTGGGGCGATTTCCCACTCTTCAGCGCAGGTATTACTCCCAACAATCATTAGGGAGAGCTATGGAATCCAGGACGATGAGGTGTACGGTGTAGCCCTGAATGGGGCTTACAGAATCTTCGTCAAACTGAATTCCACGTCCGTGTATGAGTCTTTGGTGACGAGATTCCAAGACGTGAGTCTTGATGCTACTCCAGCTGTGAAGGTGCGTTTGATTGACGTATCTCGCCACTTTACGTGGGTTAAGATACGTAATGTTCCATTTGAGGCAGATGAGGCTGACATCAGGAGTGTTTTCGAGGCATATGGAACCGAAACATCTGGCACAAAAGGGCAAGTGGACGGCAGGTGCTTACTGGGCCGTCCGGAGGGTACCTTTCCCTGAAGATGACTCAGAGACATCCCATACCGTCTTACGTCGTGTTGGAGGACTTCAGGACGCAAGTTATGGTATCATATACCGGACAGAGACGTACGTGCAGAATATGTGGGGCGTACGACCATATGGCGGCAGAGTGCGTGAAGCTGAGGAGGGCGCCAGCACAAACTGGTAAAGCACCAGTTTACCAGCGTGATAGCTGTTGAGAGCCCCACGCGAAAGCAAGGGCTTGGGCGCTTTGTGGAGTGAAGAGGTGAGGATGCCAAAGAGGAGACTGGCATGTGTGAGGAAAAGCTGTGATGTAAAAGGATCTGTTACTAGACAAGGGAAAAGTACAGAAGTGCAAGTGCAGGAGGAGGTGCAGGCTCTAGAGGAAGAGCTTCAGGAAGTGTTAAAGACATTGACGCCACCTGCAGAGGATGTTGTTCCTGAGCTGGTGGGAGGCATGGCGTTGCCTGTAGAGGGATGTAATAATAAAAACCATAGCAGGGTTGACGGGCCAACTAGTAAGAGTGAGTTGTCGCCGTGTGGGTGTGGAACGAGGCGTGGTGGAGGTTGAGGTACATCGTGAGGGTACCTCAGAAGATAACATGGATGTAGAGGGCATCACGAGGAAGAGAGCGGCGGCATCAGACTCAGATGATGTCCTGACGCCGGCGCAGAGGTCTGGGAGGAAGGAAGAGCACTGTCGAAGTGGTCATGATAAAGAGGCATCGCAAAAAAGGGGGGGGTTGATAGTGTGAAGCCTTGTGCTGGTTCTGGGGCAGGAGGCCCTGGGATGAATGAAGAGAGGAGGAAGGGTTGGAAACTATAAAGAGGCCTTAGGTGTATGACTGGAACGTAAATGGATTGTGTAAAAAGCGTGAAGAAGGAATGGTTTCGAATGTTTCTGTAAAAAATATAGGGTGGATGTAGTGTTCCTGCAAGAACACAATTTCAAGGAGGGAAGAGTGCTCGAGGTGGAGGGGTTTCAGGTTATGACTCTGCCATCTGCACGTCTGAAAGGTGGTGTGGGGATATTGATCAGAGAGGCAAGCCCGTTTGTGTTGCTAAGAAGTGAGGGGGGAGGGGGGGAAGAATATTGTGCGTGGATGGGTGGTGGATGGGGCAGAGGGTATCTTTTGTAAGTGTGTATGCACCAGCAGAAAATGATGTGAGGGTAAAAAGGGATTTTGTATGTGAAGAACTAGTTTTCTTCTTACGTGGGTTACCTACAGTGGCCGTCGTTGGTGGGGACTGGAACTGCGTTATTAGGAGGGCTGACGTGGAACCAAAAGGGGCGGGGCACGTGTCGGCGGCCTTGCGAGATCTTTTGAGGGATATTCAGTTGCGGGATGCGGTTGGAGGAGGGGTGTGGGAGGTAGAACACACTTTTGTAAGACGGGTGTTACGCTGCTAGGTTGGATAGGCTGTATATATCTCAAGGGTTGGTTGACATTTTTACCGTAAAATAGAAGTAGCTTATTCGGATCATCGGGCGGTAGTAGCAGAGGTGGCGTGGAGTCACTAGCAGGGATATCTAGGGGTTATTGGAAATTAAATACAAGTGTGTTAGGTGATGAGGAGGGGATAGAGGGATTTGCAACACTGTGGGAGGGTTAAGTGCAGAGATAAATGGGGTAGAGGATGTGGTGATGTGGTGGGATGGTGTGGCTAAAGAACGGATTAAGCAATATTACGTAAAGGAAGGGAAACGTATCAATTCTTTAAAATATGGGCTTGCTAACTATTTGGAGGATAGATTACGGGGTTGCTATGCGAGGGGGTGGTGGCGGCAATTATCCCATGGATGATATTATGGCAATTAAAGGGAGACTGCATGAGGTACAGGATGAGAGGTTTTCCCAAGCGGTGCGGGTACAGGCGGGGGTGGAAGAGGTGTTATGGGGCGATAGACCTTCATCGTGCGTATTGCGTAGGCAGAAACAAAGACAGCAGGCAATGACTATTCCATGGTTGGAGGTTCATGAGTCGATAGAAGGGTACAGGGAGGGGCAGGTCATACAAGCTATGGAAGGAATGGGGTGTTTGCTGACAAGTGGTATGAGAAGTACTGGCAACGAGAAGGGGTAGAGGATGGGGTTTTAGAACAGGTGTGTGGGAGTGTGGATGTCAGTTACGTAACAGTGATAGGGAAGCACTGGGTGGGGAAATAACTGAGGGAGAAATATGGAGGGCTTTAAGTGGAATGCGAAAGGGCAAAGCACCTGGAATTGATGGACTCCTGGCAGAGTTTTATCAGCAGCATTGGGAATTAATGAGGCATTTTTTGGTTAGGTTATTAAATTGCATGAAGGAGAGAGGTGAGCTTGGGGGAGAAGCAGGCAACGGCTGTCGTTGTATTGGTACCGAAGGGTAAGGGGCAGCATACGCTTCGGGATTACGGGCGATCTCGTTGTTATGCACAGATTATAAAATTTTTTGCGAAGATTTTGGGAAATCGGGTCAAGTTGTGTGGTGGGGCGGGTAGTATTAAAAACTCAGTTTGGTTTGCCAGGGAGGTCCATGGTGGAGGGGCATGGGTTACTTAGGGATTTCGTGGAGGCAAAAGGGGGGGGAGGGAGGGAGGTTTGGTGGCACTCGATTGGCAAGGGGCATACGATAGAGTGGATCAGAAAGCATTGAAAGCCATCCTCAGGGGTCAGGGGTTTGGGGAAGAAATAGTGGGTTGGGTTGAGGCGTTGTATGGAGGTGCAATGGCGAGGGTACAGATTAATGGTCGATTGGGTGAGAAGATTGTAATGGGTAGGGGAATTAGGCAGGGGTGTCCTATGTCACAATTATTGTTTGCATGCATACAGGACCCCTTTATAGATTGGTGGAGCAGCGTATGTCACGCAGAGGGACCAGGGTGTGAGGTTGCAGGGTTTGGCCAGTTTTAATGGGTATGTGGATGATACAACTGTTCTGATCAGGGAGGGGATGTCAATGGACACATTAGACGGGGTAGTACAAATGTTCGCAGGGGCAACTGGTATGAGGGTAAATTCAGATAAATCCATGGTTATGGGGGTTTGGGGCTTGGGCTGGTAGGGTTGATTGGGGTAGTGCAGTTGTGAGGAGGCAGGTGAATTCGTTAAAAATTTGCGGTCTGATTTATGCAGACGATCTAACTGTGGCACGCATGGAAAACTCGATTAGGATGGTGGAAAGGATTCAGGACGCTTGGGTGCAATTGCGACCATATCATTTGACCCTTGTGCAGCGTGCCATTGTTATTAATATCTTACTGTATAGCAAAGTATGGCACGTGGCAGCCGTGTTTCCCATTAACTGGGCCAGCAATAACGAACATACTTAGGAAGGTTTTTAAATTTTTGTGGGGTTCGAGTTGTGATTGGATTTAAAAGGGATGTGGTAATGTTACCTGTAAGTAAGGGGGGGCTGGGATTGTTGGACTTAAAGCGGAGGGTCAAATGTGTCTTCATTAAAAGGGAGGTGATGAGGGAAAGTGTGGGTGGGGGGGGTTTGGCCAGGATCCATAACAGATTGCAACGGATGTATACAGGAGTTGAGTTGCATGAGTGTGAAACTGTGTTGAGGGCTCTGGCGTGGGGTCGAGAGCCAGCAAAGGTTAAAATAGGTAGGTTGTGTAGATTGTTAGCCGGGAGGGTTGTAGTGCCCGTAGAGGGAATTTTCCCCATGTATGCATGGGAAGTATATGGAATAGGTTGCGTAGGATGAGGTTGCCCAAACCCCGTGTTCGGGATGTAATGTATCGTTTTCTGCACAGCATTTTACCGTCGGGTGTGGTTCTACGGATAGACGAGTCGTTGACGGGGGGAGTGTGGGATATGTGGTGGGGAGGAGTCGGCTTTTCATGTAGTATATTTTTGTGATGGAATGAGGAGTGTCAAGGGGTGGGCAAATAGGGTGATAAATATGATAGGAGGGAAAGGAATTTCTGTATTGAGAGCATTTTTTTTTATATTTTATTTAAATACAGCACAACAATAAATAATTAAAATAACACATAATTAGCCATTTGCAAATACAATGGCCTACCATCAACCCCATTACATATCCTGAATGTTTTGTTCATTTTTTTTACTAAAGGATATTCCATCACCTAACGGAATGAAAAGAGCAAGATGGCTCCTGCACAGAAAATTACATTAACAAAGTCAAAACCTCACAATTCATGCTTGTGCAAACACAACCCCACCAAAACACTGTACAATAAGACCCCTTGCAAAGTAAACAAAATATAATACAGCATACAAAGGTAAAGTTATATATTACAATAACTTAAATCAAAGGCAAACCTAAGCCAACAATAAACAGTGCAATGACACATACCACATTAAAACTTCCCGCACAGAAAATGACATTAACAAAACCAAAACCTCACAATTTATGCCTGTGCATACACAAAACCCCCCACAGCTCTGTACAATAAAACCCCTTGCACAAAGTACACAAAAATTATAATACAGCATACAAAAAATATAATTATACATTACATTAGCTTAAACAGTAGGCAAACCAAGCCTACAATAAACAGTGCAATAACACATACCACAAAAAAAAAATTGAGCAGGAAACACCCGCAAATAAAAGACATAACATTATACATACAATAACAGCCCAACGTTTCTGTAACTTGAATTTTTTTTTATTATATTTTATTTAAAATTCTATTACAAGATGCAATATAAACATACCATGAAATGGTACATGTAATGACAGAACATTCAACACTCGTACCACAACGGTCCACTGAGTGAACATACCTGGAGTTTACCTGGAGAGAGTTTCGGGGGTCAACGCCCCCGCGGCCCGGTCTGTGACCAGGCCTCCTGGTGGATCAGCGCCTGATCAACCAGGCTGTTGCTACTGGCTGCACGCAAACCAACGTACGAGCCACAGCCCGGCTGATCAGGAACTGACTTTAGGTGCTTGTCCAGTGCCAGCTTGAAGACTGCCAGGGGTCTGTTGGTAATCCCCCTTATGTGTGCTGGGAGGCAGTTGAACAGTCTCGGGCCCCTGACACTTATTGTATGGTCTCTTAACGTGCTAGTGACACCCTGCTTTTCATTGGGGGGATGGTGCATCGTCTGCCAAGTCTTTTGCTTTCGTAGTGAGTGATTTTCGTGTGCAAGTTCGGTACTAGTCCCTCTAGGATTTTCCAGGTGTATATAATCATGTATCTCTCCCTCCTGCGTTCCAGGGAATACAGGTTTAGAAACCTCAAGCGCTCCCAGTAATTGAGGTGTTTTATCTCCGTTATGCGCTCCGTGAAAGTTCTCTGTACATTTTCTAGGTCGGCAATTTCACCTGCCTTGAAAGGTGCTGTTAGAGTGCAGCAATATTCCAGCCTACATAGAACAAGTGGACCTGAAGAGTGTCATCATGGGCTTTGCCTCCCTAGTTTTGAAGGTTCTCATTATCCATCCTGTCATTTTTCTAGCAGATGCGATTGATACAATGTTATGGTCCTTGAGGTGAGATCCTCCGACATAATCACTCCCAGGTCTTTGACGTTGGTGTTTCGCTCTATTTTGTGGCCAGAATTTGTTTTGTACTCTGATGAAGATTTAATTTCCTCATGTTTACCATATCTGAGTAATTGAAATTTCTCATCGTTGAACTTCATATTGTTTTCTGCAGCCCACTGAAAGATTTGGTTGATGTCCGCCTGGAGCCTTGCAGTGTCTGCAATGGAAGACACTGTCATGCAGATTCGGGTGTCATCTGCAAAGGAAGACACGGTGCTGTGGCTGACATCCTTGTCTATGTCGGATATGAGGATGAGGAACAAGATGGGAGCGAGTACTGTGCCTTGTGGAACAGAGCTTTTCACCGTAGCTGCCTCGGACTTTACTCTGTTGACGACTACCCCTTTTGTGTTCTGTTAGTGAGGAAATTATAGATCCATCGACCGACTTTTCCTGTTATTCCTTTAGCGCGCATTTTGTGCGCTATTACGCCATGGTCACACTTGTCGAAGGCTTTTGCAAGTCTGTATATATTACATCTGCATTCTTTTTGTCTTCTAGTGCATTTAGGACCTTGTCGTAGTGATCCAGTAGTTGAGACAGACAGGAGCGACCTGTTCTAAACCCATGTTGCCCTGGGTTGTGTAACTGATGGGATTCTAGATGGGGTGGGGATCTTGCTTCTTAGGACCCTTTCAAAGATTTTTATGATATGGGATGTTAGTGCTATTGGTCTGTAGTTCTTTGCTGTTGCTTTACTGCCCCCTTTGTGGAGTGGGGCTATGTCTGTTGTTTTTAGTAACTGAGGGACGACCCCCGT
Source organism: Cherax quadricarinatus (assembly GCF_026875155.1). Classification (NCBI taxonomy): domain Eukaryota; kingdom Metazoa; phylum Arthropoda; class Malacostraca; order Decapoda; family Parastacidae; genus Cherax; species Cherax quadricarinatus. The sequence goes on from NW_026493339.1 coordinate 13,079, forward strand.
GTCCATGCTCCCTCTCCATAGGATGGAAAAGGCTCGTGATAGGGGCTTCTTGCAGTTCTTGATGAACACAGAGTTCCATGAGTCTGGCCCTGGGGCAGAGTGCATGGGCATGTCATTTATCGCCTGTTCGAAGTCATTTGGCGTCAGGATAACATCGGATAGGCTTGTGTTAATCAAATTTTGTGGCTCTCTCATAAAAAATTCATTTTGATCTTCGACTCTCAGTCTGGTTAGCGGCTTGCTAAAAACTGAGTCATATTGGGACTTGAGTAGCTCACTCATTTCCTTGCTGTCATCTGTGTAGGACCCATCTTGTTTAAGTAGGGGCCCAATACTGGACGTTGTTCTCGATTTTGATTTGGCATAGGAGAAGAGCGGCTAAAAGAGGTCAATATATCTGAAATGCGCAGGGAGACACTGGTCAGAGAAATAGCAAGCATCGAACTTAAGCTAAAAGAATCCTTTAGGAGTCAGGAATCGCGGGAAGAACTAAAAGCCATAAATGAAATCGAAAGAAACCCAAAGTATTTCTTCTCCTATGCCAAATCAAAATCGAGAACAACGTCCAGTATTGGGCCCCTACTTAAACAAGATGGGTCCTACACAGATGACAGCAAGGAAATGAGTGAGCTACTCAAGTCCCAATATGACTCAGTTTTTAACAAGCCGCTAACCAGACTGAGAGTCGAAGATCAAAATGAATTTTTTATGAGAGAGCCACAAAATTTGATTAACACAAGCCTATCCGATGTTATCCTGATGCCAAATGACTTCGAACAGGCGATAAATGACATGCCCATGCACTCTGCCCCAGGGCCAGACTCATGGAACTCTGTGTTCATCAAGAACTGCAAGAAGCCCCTATCACGAGCCTTTTCCATCCTATGGAGAGGGAGCATGGACACGGGGGTCGTCCCTCAGTTACTAAAAACAACAGACATAGCCCCACTCCACAAAGGGGGCAGTAAAGCAACAGCAAAGAACTACAGACCAATAGCACTAACATCCCATATCATAAAAATCTTTGAAAGGGTCCTAAGAAGCAAGATCACCACCCATCTAGAATCCCATCAGTTACACAACCCAGGGCAACATGGGTTTAGAACAGGTCGCTCCTGTCTGTCTCAACTACTGGATCACTACGACAAGGTCCTAAATGCACTAGAAGACAAAAAGAATGCAGATGTAATATATACAGACTTTGCAAAAGCCTTCGACAAGTGTGACCATGGCGTAATAGCGCACAAAATGCGCGCTAAAGGAATAACAGGAAAAGTCGGTCGATGGATCTATAATTTCCTCACTAACAGAACACAGAGAGTAGTCGTCAACAGAGTAAAGTCCGAGGCAGCTACGGTGAAAAGCTCTGTTCCACAAGGCACAGTACTCGCTCCCATCTTGTTCCTCATCCTCATATCCGACATAGACAAGGATGTCAGCCACAGCACCGTGTCTTCCTTTGCAGATGACACCCGAATCTGCATGACAGTGTCTTCCATTGCAGACACTGCAAGGCTCCAGGCGGACATCAACCAAATCTTTCAGTGGGCTGCAGAAAACAATATGAAGTTCAACGATGAGAAATTTCAATTACTCAGATATGGTAAACATGAGGAAATTAAATCTTCATCAGAGTACAAAACAAATTCTGGCCACAAAATAGAGCGAAACACCAACGTCAAAGACCTGGGAGTGATTATGTCGGAGGATCTCACCTTCAAGGACCATAACATTGTATCAATCGCATCTGCTAGAAAAATGACAGGATGGATAATGAGAACCTTCAAAACTAGGGAGGCCAAGCCCATGATGACACTCTTCAGGTCACTTGTTCTATCTAGGCTGGAATATTGCTGCACTCTAACAGCACCTTTCAAGGCAGGTGAAATTGCCGACCTAGAAAATGTACAGAGAACTTTCACGGCGCGCATAACGAGAGATAAAACACCTCAATTACTGGGAGCCTTGAGGTTTCTAAACCTGTATTCCCTGGAACGCAGGAGGGAGAGATACATGATTATATACACCTGGAAAATCCTAGAGGGACTAGTACCGAACTTGCACACGAAAATCACTCACTACGAAAGCAAAAGACTTGGCAGACGATGCACCATCCCCCCAATGAAAAGCAGGGGTGTCACTAGCACGTTAAGAGACCATACAATAAGTGTCAGGGGCCCGAGACTGTTCAACTGCCTCCCAGCACACATAAGGGGGATTACCAACAGACCCCTGGCAGTCTTCAAGCTGGCACTTGACAAGCACCTAAAGTCAGTTCCTGATCAGCCGGGCTGTGGCTCGTACATTGGTTTGCGTGCAGCCAGCAGCAACAGCCTGGTTGATCAGGCGCTGATCCACCAGGAGGCCTGGTCACAGACCGGGCCGCGGGGGCGTTGACCCCCGAAACTCTCTCCAGGTAAACTCCAGGTAATGGCTTTTAGTTCTTCCCGCGATTCCTGACTCCTAAAGGATTCTTTTAGCTTAAGTTCGATGCTTGCTATTTCTCTGACCAGTGTCTCCCTGCGCATTTCAGATATATTGACCTCTTTTAGCCGCTCTGTTATTCTTTTCCGTCGCCTGTAAAGGGAGCGCCTGTCTCTTTCTATTTTACATCTACTCCTCCTTTTTCTTAGAGGAATAAGCCTTGTGCATACATCGAGTGCCACCGAGTTAATCTGTTCTAGGCATAAGTTTGGGTCTGTGTTGCTTAGTATATCTTCCCAGCTTATATCGGTTAGGACTTGGTTTACTTGGTCCCACTTTATGTTTTTGTTATTGAAGTTGAATTTGGTGAATGCTCCCTCGTGACTAGTCTCATTTTGTCGGTCTGGGGCTCCACGCATACATGTCAGAACCTCAATTATGTTGTGATCTGAGTATATTGTTTTTGATATGGCGACATTTCTTATCAGATCATCATTGTTAGTGAAGATGAGGTCTAGTGTATTCTCCAGTCTAGTAGGCTCTATTATTTGCTGGTTTAAATTGAATTTTGTGCAGAGATTTAAAAGCTCGTGTGAGTGTGAGTTTTCATCAGAGCTGCCTCCTGGTGTTATTTCTGCAACAATATTATTTGCTATATTCCTCCATTTTAGGTGCCTTAAGTTGAAATCCCCCAGGAGCAAGATGTTGGGTGCAGGAGCTGGAAGATTTTCCAGACAGTGGTCAATTTTTAACAGCTGTTCCTGGAATTGCTGGGATGTTGCATCCGGAGGCTTGTAGACTACCACAATGACTAGGTTTTGGTTCTCGACCTTTACTGCTAAAACTTCCACTACGTCATTTGAGGCATTAAGCAGTTCTGTGCAAACAAGTGACTCTGCAATGTACAGGCCAACCCCCCCCTTTTGCCTGTTCACTCTGTCACATCTGTATAAGTTGTAACCTGGGATCCAGATTTCGTTGTCCAAGTGATCCTTTATGTGGGTCTCAGTGAAAGCCGCGAACATTGCCTTTGCCTCTGCAAGCAGTCCACGGATGAAAGGTATTTTGTTGTTTGTTGCTGGCTTTAGACCCTGTATATTTGCAAAGAAGAATGTTATCGGACTGGTGGTATTGTTGGTACTGGGGGGGGGGATTTTTTTTCCGGCATTAGTATCTGTATCTGTTGGTTTGGAGTGGAGGCCATCGACTGTGGTTCCACTCCAGGAATGACTGGATTTGGTGTACGATTTCTGCCATACAAAATTACCGTAGATAACCTAACTCAACCTACAATCTACCTAGAAACACAGTGTTACATAATCACAAAGATCTTCATAATACACTGATGTAAACATTAACATCCAACACTTCCACTATCCCCACCTGCCCCTCTACAAGTTGAAACCCTAGCCATTCTCACGTGGTTAAACACGATAACAATATGTAACATTAAAAAGTTACCATTGCCAATCTCACGTTATTATACACATTGTCAATGTTAAAACTTAAACAAGTTAATATTATAGCTACTCTCATGTGGGTAAAAACAATATCTATATTAAACATTAAAAAAGTTATCATAGCCACTCTCGTGTGGTTAAACACATTATCAAAATTAAACAATAAACAAGTTAACATCATAGCCACTTTCGTGTGGTTAAACACTTTATCAAAATTAAACAATAAAACAAGTTAACATCATAGCCACTCTCGTGTGGTTAAACACATTATCAAAATTAAACAATAAACAGGTTAACATCATAGCCACTCTCGTGTGGTTAAACACATTATCAAAATTAAACAATAAACAAGTTAACATCATAGCCACTCTCGTGTGGTTAAACACTTTATCAAAATTAAACAATAAAACAAGTTAACATCATAGCCACTCTCGTGTGGTTAAACACATTATCAAAATTAAACAATAAACAGGTTAACATCATAGCCACTCTCGTGTGGTTAAACACATTATCAAAATTAAACAATAAACAAGTTAACATCATAGCCACTCTCGTGTGGTTAAACACATTATCAAAATTAAACAATCGATAAGTTAACATCATAGCCACTCTCGTGTGGTTCAACACATTATCAATATTAAACAATAGACATGTTAACATCATAGCCACTTTCGTGTGGTTAAACACATTATCAATATTAAACAATAGACAAGTTAACATCATAGCCACTCTCGTGTGGTTAAACACATTATCAATTTTTTTTTTTTTTTAAATTCCAAGGTTTAGTCATCGTGGTTTTAAGGTTATCCTGTATGCAGTGAACATAACCATAGATTCCAAATTCATCATTCATCTCCCTTCCACTCTATTAATAACCCTCCCACCATCCACACAACAAGGAAGCCTAAACCAACCCACCCTCATGCATCCCCCGGTAAGAGACCAACCCTTTGCCCGCCCCCTGGGTTCATGAGGAGGAGGCCCCCCACAGTGAGATTCTGGTAACCCTCCGAAAAGCTAACTACCCACCTCCCCCCATAGACGTGCCTATTCCTACACATACTTCTATAAAATCTCACTGCTAACACTTTTATCCTCAACTCTCCCCTAACCTCCCTCATCCCCCAAGATATATGTAAATAATCCGTCATAACATACATTAAGGCTCTACCCACATCACCCGGCACCCCAGTTACATCCAACATTAAGGCCCTTAGGAATGGCCATTGCCCCCCCCAAAAATCTGATAACTCTCACCATCCATAACCTCACCCCCTCCAAAGAGGGACAAAAATATACCGCATGAAAAGCCGTATCGATGTCCCCACAATGCAAGCATGAGTCCTCTCTCACAAGACCCATTCTACACAACACATCCCTAGAGGCCAATATTCCCATCAGAAAACGATATACTAACTCTCGTACCCTCGCTGGTATTCTAAGCAAGCCAAACTTCCTCCATATGCTTATCCAGTCATATGTTGGATATACAGCAAGCCCCTGTAAGACACCCTTGCCCACCACAGCACTCACCATTCATTTGACCTTTAAAGTGGACACCTGTTTTACATGTAATAAAACCCTCAACATGTCCTCACAATACCTCAAATCCCTTCCACACCACCATTTCCGTGCATCCTCCATTACCCTACCTACCCTGACTCCTCTGTTCCCCCAGTCCGGATATATCTTTGTTTAATATATAAAGCCATTACTCTATGACCCAATGACATCAGGCCAAGACCCCCACCTCTCCCCTCCGTATCACCACGTCCTTGCTCAACCATGCCCTCCCAAACCCCCACACATACCTTAGAACCTTCCTCTGGATTTCTGCAATATCCTCTGCTCGTAAAGGGAACACCTCAGCCACTCCCCACACCTTACTGTAAACCAGAGAGTTGACCACTAAAACTCTCTGCTGTAATGTTACGTCCCTAGCCCTTAAGCCTCCTAGCCTACCCAAAACCCTGCTCGTAACTAATTCTGAATTTATCTTCCTACTCTCCTGCACTTCCGCCATGTACCATATTCCACAAACCTTAATTCTGTCCACTACTGACCATCCCAACCCCTCCCCCAATCACCCTCCCACCCAATCCCCCACCTCTAATAGTCTCGACTTCATTAAATTAACTCTCATCCCCGTAGCGTCCCCAAAAATCTGAATGATTCCACCAACTTTCCTTAGATCTTCCTCATGCCTTACCAGTACAGTAGCATCATCTACGTACCCCACAATCCCCCCCCCCCCCCCCCCTAATCCCGTGTTCATTCATCACCTCATCCACCAGCCCATAAAATGGATTCTGTACGCAGGCAAACAATAACAGAGAGTGGACAGCCCTGCCTCAAACCTCTCTCCATCAGTACTGGGTCCCCCAACTTACCATTAACCTGTACCCTAATAACTGCTCCCTCATACAAGGTTTGCACCCATCTCACCACCTTCTCCCCCAAACCCAACTGTTCCAAACAAACTTTTAAGAAATCCCTATTCACACAATCATACGCATTAGCCCAATCTAAACCAAGTATTCCCCCTCCGGTGCAGTCCTCAATAAAATTCCTTATGTGACTATGCCCGTCCCTCATACTTCTTCCTGGAATGCCAAACTGTCCCCCATGTACCACTGATCCTAGAACCTTCTTCAGTCTATTGCCCAGAATTTTAGCATAAATTTTATAATCTGCACACATTAAGGATATTGCTCTATAATCATTCAATACTTTCCCATCCTTCTTCTTCGGCACCAACACAACGATCCCCGTTTTCTGAGTCTTCCCCATCCTCCCACTGCTCCACATATGATTCAAGACTTCCACTAACCCATACCTAATGCATTCCCAATAAACTCTATAAAAATCATTCGGTATTCCATCAATGCCCGGCGTCTTACCCTGACTCATCCCGTAAACCGCCTCCCCCACCTCCTCCTCACTAATACTACCCTCCAACATTTCCCGTTCCTCTTGTCCCAATACAATAGTATTCTGCATAACCCCAACTACCTCCTCACTGACAACTTCCTTGTTCCTCCTCCATTTCTCCCTAAACCAATAATCAGCATAACCACTAATATCATCTGTATCGGTAAGACCTTGACCCACCACATAACCCCCCCCCTATCAGCGACCACTAGATGCGCTATGGTAGTCACCATCTGCCTTTCCCTAAATTTTCTCAGGACATAACCTGATGGTCGATCACCCTTTAACACTCTCTAATCCTGCCCTAACTCTAATCGCATTAAACTTCATTATGTAATCCTTGAATCCTACTCTTAAGCCATCCACCTCACCTCGCACATCTCCCCTTCCCCCCCCCCGTCGTAAACAGCATTCAGCTGTCCCTCCAGGTAGTTTTGCAAACCATATCTCCACCGTGCCTGTACTTTCCACGTATCCTAAAAAACTCTGCTATACCTGTCTTTGCCCGCATCTCCCACCAGTCAAGCAAATCCATCCCCCATCCCTACCCTCCCAGCAATGTCTCCACCATTCCTCGAAGGATGAGCCCTCATCCCCCTCCTGCAGAAGCCTCACATTCAAAGCCCTCACTCTCTCCACACCTATCCCCTGCATTACATATATCTATCTAACCTCGCCCCATAATTCCCACGAATGAACGTGTGCTCCACCCCATACTCCCCCTACCCACCACATCTACAACTCCTACATCCCTTAACACATCCCTTAGCGCACCCAAAACACATCCTGCTCCCTCGGGGACACATCACCATACCTAATCACACAGTTCCAATCACCTGCAAGTACAGTTATGGAAGGTAAACCCCGCAAATAATACAGCAAAACATCACGAACAAAATCAACTTTGACTCCAACATTGTACATGCCGGCATATATACACCAATGAAACATACTCTCCTCACCCCCCAGTGCCCATCTATCCCCAAAACCCCCCCCCCCCCTCCTCCCAACCCATGAAATCCAATGGGTGGGGCTCCCTTTACCCGCCCACTGCTAAAACCCCCCTTTTAATTGCAAAAACATTACGACAAACATTTTAAAAAACCCCTCAAAAAATCAAATTTACCCCCTAACCCATGGTTATGCCCCCTCCAAAAAAAATACCTCCACAAACAACCCTTTAAAAAACCCTCTAACCAAACCCTTTTTACCTCAAAATTTAAGGGCCCCCTTTACTTTATTGGTGACACCTTGAATTTGCCAAAAGGGGGGTTCCCCCATGCCCCTGTAAACTTACTCACTTCACCTTTTTCCCGTAAACCTGTACCATTTTTAAATTTTTTTTTTTAACCTTCCTCCCCGCCCACCCTTTCCCCCCCCCCCTGATCTTCCCCGGTTTCAACCCCCTTTCCCCGTCCCGTAAACTATACGCCCCTTTGCCCGGAAAGGGGGGTTTTCCCCACCTTCCCCCCAGTTTTAGTTCCTGGGGTACGTCATGAAAAACAAAAACCCTGCCCAGTTCACTGTCACCCTTCCCCTTTCCCGGTATCTTCAACAATTGTCCCTAGACCCCGGGGATGGTTCAGTTTCAGGAATTCCCCTGGTCATCCCATTTAAGGCAACCCCATATACTTCCTCGTTGGGGACACCATAGGCGTCCCTGATGATAGCAGGTAGCAATGTATGCATCGTTGCTCCAGTAAGCGTGCCACGTACCAGCTGTATACAAACAGTGTTAATCCGCTGTCCCACTCTGTACGCCATTTTGTCTTCTAGTTGCTAAAGGTCACCACCAGAGGGCAGGTGTAGCTACTAGGCATGCGTCCTCTCTCCCCGGAGGTCGAGAGACGAATGAGAGCATTAAGTCTCGACGTGGGGGGTTGGGAGGAAAGTGTAATCAGAGCCGTGGGATACATTATGACAGATTATATCTATGTAGTGTGGGGATTGCGGGGCAAACAGGTTACTGAGGTGAAGAGGAGGGTGTTAGCGGTAACGTTCTATAAAACGGTATGTAGAAATAAGGAAATTTATGGGAGGAGGTGGGTGAAGGATTTTTCAGAGGGATATAGGCAACTTACGTTACAGGTTTTATTAGACTTGTAATATACGAGGGAGGGGAGGGTATGATTGGAAAGTGTTGCTGGGGTAGGGAAGTCATGGGTGAAAGCAGGGTCGCCTCCCTGGTAATGGATGACAACAAATGTTTGCGTGAGTGTTGGACGAGTGATGCATGAGTGAATAATATGTGGACCACGGGTGCTAGCACCTGTGGAGCTGGCCAGTTTTTGTGTGACATGGACTATACACATATTATACATATTGTGTGTGGTAATATTGATTTACGGTAATGACATTGTAATTTGGAGATTTGCTATAATAATTGCATGTATTTGCTCCAACTTGTTTTCTAGGTGCCTTGCACTGCATAGTGTTGATGCTGTGATCATGCACGGTGTCCAGAGATATGCTGTGATATGTTTGTATTAATGTCTGCATTATTGTTCGTCACTGGTGAGTTGCAATTTTCAGTTTTGTTTTGAGAGTAAAGAGTTTAATGTACGCCAGATAGTGTAAATAAAGTTGGGCAACAGTGGTGTTATAGGTTTTTTGTGTTTAGGTGCGTGCTAGGCACAGTCTTCATGTGTTACTTATGTCATGGTTATATTTTATGTTGTATTGTACTGTTGTCAATAGCAATTTGTTATGTCCATATAAGCTGTATAGAGCTTGAATGTCATAGATGAAGCTGTTATTGTTTTTAACATTGGAATTGCATGTTTAAATGTGTAGAAGCTTACATGTGATGGATTTTTGAGACTAAGTTTATACATATGGCTTTGTAGTCATTTTGTATGTCTTTGTGACTTTTCTATATCATCATTGTTGTGTAATACATATTGTTATGTACTTGAACCAATAAGACAATTACATAAAAAATTGTTTTGATCATTGCTGTGTGACATTAGATTAGGCAACATTCATTGTTAGCATGTTAGGTTGTAATTTTTTTTTATATTTTATTTAAAAACTTTACAGCTTGATATTAAATAAAAATATAAAATGGGTACAGTAGGATCCTCAATTCTACACAACATACACTAACCAATTATTAACAACACATTGTAATTGACATAAAAGAGGTTACCCACATACACTCACAAAATTTTCTATATAACATACTATGATAAACAATATAAACTATAACTATATAAACTATATAAAATATAAACTATATACAACTTTCAGATTTGTATAGTTAACATAGTATGACTGACATATGACAAAGGTTCACAACCTTCACAGGAGATAATCAGAGTAATAACCTACATCACAATCTCAGTTAAACAATTACATGCTCTTCCCAAAAATAACCCCTTATACTAAATAAATATTAACAAATACAGTGGAAGGTGAAGTTTTTGCCTCCTAATACCACTCCTCTCCTGCAGCCCATGGACCAGCAGGTTATTGCAAACTTCAAAAAACTGTACACAAAAGCTCTGTTTGAAAGGTGCTTTGTAGTGACCTCAGAAACTCAACTGACTCTAAGAGAGTTTTGGAGAGATCACTTTAATATCCTCAATTGTGTAAACCTTATAGGTAAGGCTTGGGAGGGAGTGACTAAGAAGACTTTGAACTCTGCTTGGAAGAAACTGTGGCCAGAATGTGTAGACAAAAGGGATTTTGAAGGGTTTGAGGCTAACCCTGAGATGATTATGCCACTTGAGGAATCCATTGTGGCATTGGGAAAGTCCTTGGGGTTGGAGGTTAGTGGGGAGGATGTGGAAGAGTTGGTGGAGGAGGACAATGAAGAACTAACCACTGATGAGCTGATAGATCAACTTCAAGAGCAAGAGGCCAGACCTGGGGAATCTGGTTCAGAGGAGGGGAGAGAGAAATTGAAGAAGTTGCCTACTACAAAGATTAAGGAAATCTGTGCAAAGTGGCTTGAAGTGCAAACCTTCATGGATGAAAATCACCCTCACACAGCTATTGCAAGCCGTGCTGGTGATTATTACACTGACAATGTTGTGAAACACTTTAGGCAAGTCATAAAGGAACGAGAGGTACAGGCCACTATGGACAGATATCTTGTGCGAAAGAAGTCCAGTGACTCTGAAGCTGGCCCTAGTGGCATTAAAAGAAGAAGGGAAGTAACCCCAGAAAAGGACTTGCCACCTCAAGTCTTAATGGAAGGGGATTCCCCTTCTAAACACTAACACTCTCTCTCCCCTCCTCCCATCCCATCAATCATCACCAGATCTTCAATAAATGTAAGTGTCATGTAAGTGTGCATGCCTTTTTCAGTTTGTGTGTATTAAAATTAACATTTCATGTGGTAAAAATTTTTTTTTTTCATACTTTTGGGTGTCTTGCACGGATTAATTTTATTTCCATTATTTCTTATGGGGAAAATTCATTCACATAACGATTATTTCGCATAACAATTACCCCTCTTGCACGGATTAAAATCGTTAACCGGGGGTCCACTGTATTACTAAATATTACTACAGCCTCTTCCAACGCCTGAGCACATTATATAAAATCTGAGACTAAACCATACTGTCCCATTACAAACTTTTAACGAGGCATTACAATTTATGGAAGTCATTAGCGTTCCATCTCGCAGCAACTGGATGAGCACATTATATAATGCTAAAATAAAGACAGTACACTCGCTAAAAACCCACAACACTCAACACAAACATAATTTAAATAACCTCTCATTGCAATACAATTATCGCACATGAAATATGCCCAATAAAGGCTATAAACGCACACTCTACATAAGCCCTAAAGCTCTTCACGGTCTTAAAACTATAATCTTGACACCATTCACACTTAATACATGAAGAAGGTCATGACGACCCTGACACATCAAACACAGAATTCTCCATTCGGTACTACGTAATTACTTGATATCACCTTTGCTTTCTGTGCCCACTTGCATGCTACATACACGTATGCCACTCATCTACACCTTCATATACCCACATACACCTTACTCTCACCCCTCCCCAGGAGGCGACCCCGCTGTGTCCCCCTGAAAACCCCCTTCCCGCATGTAATCCCCAAGCCCCCCCTTACTCACTCAGCCCAAGTCGTAGACTGATGAGAAACCCTAACGTTAACATTCTATACCCTTCCAAAAAATCCTTCTCCCACCTCCTCCCATACAGTTCTCTATTACGACACATCGTACGATAAACCGTTACCACTAGTACCCGCCTCCGCACCTCACAATTCCCCCTCCCCCTCATCACCCACGATATATATATATAATCCACTATTATATAATCCAAAGCTCTTATAACACTCATCGAACCCTCCCACATCTAGGCTTAGTGCACGCAGAACCGACACCCCTCGGCCCCCCACCCCCTGTACTACCCTACTTAACCAATACCTAACACCCTCCAGTCCCCCACAAAAGTATACTGCATGGAACGCCGTCTCATCCTCCCCACAGATTCCACACCTTCCGCCCACAATTACCCCTCTGATTCTTAAAACCTCCCCCGACGGTAGTATGCCATGCAAAAAAGATACGTTACCTCCCTTACCCTAGGCTTTAACTTCAACTTGCTAAACCTATACCAAATACTCTTCCATGCGTACATGGGGAACAATCCCTCAACTGGTACAACAATCCTGTCTGCAAGCAGCTTACACAAAACCCCTACTCGAATTTTCCTAGGTTCTCTAACCAACATCAAAGCCCTCAAAATAGTTTCACATTCCCTCAACTCCACACCACCATACAACTTACCCAACCTATCATATACTTTTCCCAGCTGCCCTCCACTCACACCTTCGCGCAAAACCTCCCATTTAAGAAACACACATTTAATCCTCCTTCTCAGATCCATCAACCCCAACCCACCCTGGCGCACAGGTAACATTACAACCTCTCTCCTCAGCCAATCGCACCTTGAACCCCACAAAAAGTTAAACACTCGTCTCAGAATTCCCACAATCGCCGTCCCTGTTAATGGGAACATGGCTGCTACGTGCCAAACCTTACTATACAATAATACATTTATAACATTCGTCGCTCAACCTTTGGGACGAGCGGACGTGAGCTGAGCCTGCCCTCTGCTGTCAGCCGGTGACAACTTGGTTTTCTCAAAATGGCGCAGCAGGCAAGAAGAAGGGTAAACACTGTCGGCATAGAAGTGGTGCGTGGGGCTGTGCATGCCCACTCAGCTCAAGTTTTATTACCTGCCATCATCAGGGACACATACGGCATTGCCAACGAAGAGCTGTATGGTGTAGCCTTGAACGGGGCATATAGAATTTTTGTGAAATTTCTCAATGCAAGTGTATATGAGGACATAGTCGCCAGGTTCCAAGATCTCTGTGTACCAGTGAATCCTGCAGTGACGGTAAGGCTACATGATGTGTCCCGCCATTATACGTGGGTGAAGATAAGAAATGTACCCTTTGAGGCTAATGAGGCAGACCTACGTGCCGTCTTCGAGAAGTTTGGGACTGTTCATATGGCGACATTGGGGAAATGGAAGGAAGGATCGTATTCTGGGATGCCTGAAGGAAGTTTTTCCTTAAAAATGACTTTGAGGCATCCTATTCCTTCCTATATTTTCCTAGAAGACTTCAGGACTCAAGTAATGGTGACTTATGCAGGGCAACAACGTACCTGTCGATTATGCGGTGCCTATGATCACATTGCTGCGCAGTGTGTTAAACAACAGGGTACACAGGCGAAGGAGCAGCATAAGGAGGCATCAGAGGACCTTGAGACGTTGAATTTGCCACGACCTGAGTCGGTTTCCTTGAACAAGGCTTGGAGTGTGGAGGTCGAGGAGGCCTTGAGGGAGGAAGAGTGTGTAACTCTTCCGAGAGAGACATGCACTGCCGGGCAGGCACCGGAGACCAAAGATGTGGTGTCACTGGGTGAGGACAGGGCCGTGGAGGCTACCATTGATTCAGTCCTCCACGACCTGTTAGGGACCCCAGGAGAGGTCACAGTTGAGGGGCTTGTGGGTGCCCTGGATGCTGCTGGGGTTCCAGGTGGTGAGAGGGGGGGAGGCATGTCAGAGACCCAGGTTGAGGCTGGGTTGCAAATTGGCACGGTGGTGGCGGAAGTGCACGGGGATGGCTTCCAGGTGGAGGCGGGGAGAAAGGCTCGAGTGTCACGGAAGAGAGCTGCAGTGCCCTCGGACGTGGACGATGTGGATGTGCTCACTCCGGCACAGCGTTCGGGCAAAAAGGTTTGGGCTGAAGTGGTTGAGCATGGACCTGGAGGGTCCAGGGGCAAGGGGCATGTGAAAGCAGATCACAGAATGGTGATTGAAGATCAAGGGCATATAAAGGGGAAGGGGGATAAAGGTGGTGCAATACGTAAAGGAAAACCTCCATTGACAAATTCAAGAGTCTCTCTATAAATGTTAATGGTCTGAAAAATTCTAGGAAGTGTGAATGGTTTCATGAGATGCTCATTAGGTATGGTGTAGATGTAGTGTTTGTGCAAGAGCACAACCACAAGCCGGGTTGTATGTTGATGATTGAGGGGTATACTGTATATGGGCACACTCAACGAGATTGAAAGGAGGAGTGGCTATTTTGGTGAGGGAGGCTAGCCCGTTTACTGTACATCATTGTGAGGAGGGGGGTGAGGGGAGGGTTATAAGAGTGGATGGGACATGGGGAAGAGATAAGATGTCTTTTGTGTGTGTTTATGGTCCAGCGGAGGGGGACAATCGAGTGAAGAATGAGTTTGTACGTGAAGTGTTGGTGTATCACTTAAGGTCGCTTCCAGCATTAGCTGTGGTGGGAGGGGACTGGAATTGCGTTATACGCCGCAAGGATGTGGAACCTAGGGGAGCAGGATATTGTTCTGGCGTTCTGAGGGACCTGTTAATTAACCGGGGTGGGGTTGGTGGATGTAGAGGGGGGGGCGGCGTGGGAGGTGCAGCACACCTTTGTGAGGCAGGGGTATGCTGCATGGCTGGACAGGATATACGTGACAAGGAAAGCTGTGGTGCGGAGTGTAAGGGTTTTGGATGTCTTTTTTTCTGATCATAGAGGTGTTTTGGTGGATTTGGGATGGGAGGGGCGGCCGAACAGGTATAAGAGTTATTGGAAATTGAATGTTCGGTTGCTTCAAGATGTTGAGGGGAGGGTCCTATTTGCACAATGGTGGAAAGGCTTATGGGAAGGGATGGAAGTCAATGGGGATGTGTTGAGATGGTGGGATGTGACAGCGAAGACGAGGATTCGAGAGTTCTATGTCCGACAGGGAAGGCACGAGAATCAGTTGGCTTATGGGCTTATTAGGTATCTTGAGGGGCAGTTAAGGGAGTATTATGAGAGAGGAAGGGGGGGATGGGAGCCCCTGTGGCTGACATAGAAGGAGTGAAGGAACGCCTAATGGAAGTGCAAAATGAGAGGTTTGATGCGGCAAGGGTTTTAGGGGGGTTGGAGGAGGTCATGTGGGGTGATAGACCATCGGCGTGTGTCCTGCGAGGGCAGGGGCGCCGGCGCGTTGCAATGGAAATGGTGGGTTTGAGAGTTCTTGAGGACATCGAGGGGTATAGGGAGGGACAAGATTTGGTGACGATGGAGGGGATGGGAGGGTATGTTGATTCTTGGCTTAGTGCACATATGAGGAGTGTGGGTGTGAGAGAGGGGGCTTTAAGAGAGACAGGGGGATGGGTGCGGAGTGTGCTGGACAGGGACGACAGGGAACAGTTACAGGGGCCTATTGTGGAGGAAGAGGTGTGGACGGCTTTAATGAGTATGAGCAGGGGTAAGGCACCGGGGATAGATGGGCTGCCTGCGGAGTTTTACATACAGCATTGGGGAGTATTAAAAGATTTTTTGGTGCAATTATTTAATATCATAAAAGAGAGGGGTGCGTTGGGACCTTTGCAGGCGACAGCACTAGTAGTTTTGGTGCCAAAGGGTGAAAGTCAGTGCACAGTGAGAGATTACCGGATGATATCACTCATGTGCGCAGACTACAAACTTTTTGCAAAAATTTTGGGAAATCATATAAAAAAGGTCATTGGAAAGGTAATAGTGAGGGGTCAATATGGGATTCCGGGGAGATCAATGTATGAGGGGCATGGGGTTATTAGAAGGTTTATTGAGGGTCCACAAGAGGGGGAACGTGGGGTATTGGCGTTGGATTGGAGAACGGCATATGACAGTGTCGAGAGGGAGGCTCTGTGGAGAATCATGGAATGGCAAGGGTTCGGGGAGGACATTGTGAATTGGGCACGTACTTTATATCGGGGAGCTGGGATGTGTGTACAGATAAATGGGAGGGTGGGGTTGCATGTGAAAATGGGCAGGGGATTGAGGCAAGGTTGCCCATTGTCACAAATATTATTTACATGTTTACAGAATCCGTTTTATAGGGCAGTGGAAAGGTGCATACAGGAGGGGGTAAGGGAGGACATACGATGTGGGAGTCCCAGTATCATAGGTTACGTTGATGACACAACTGTCCTAGTGAGTGGGAGGGAGGGATTGGAGGGTCTGGAGAGAGTTATAGATGTTTTTGGGATGGCAACAGGTATGGCAGTGAATGTGCATAAATCAAAGCTCATGATATTAGGTCAATGGGATGGGCAGGAGGGGGGGGGGGGGGGTGAGGTGGAGTGTCGTGGACCGGGTGAAAATTTGTGGAGTTGTGTATATGGGTAATGCTCAGATGGCGAGGGAGAATAATTCAAAGGGTGTGGTAGATAGGGTATTGGGAAGATTGTCAGGATTGAGGCCGACACATCTTACGCTACACCAGAGGGTCATTGTGGTCAATGTGCTTTTGTACAGTAAAATATGGCATGTGGCAGCTTTGTACCCTTTGGTGTATGGGGATGTCCGGAGATTGTTGAGCAGAGTTTTCCGTTTTATCTGGGGTTCGGGATGCGATTGGTTGAAAAGAGAGGTGGTAACACTTCCGGTGGCCTTGGGAGGGCTGGGGTTAATTCATTTAGAAAGAAGGTTGAAGTGTGTATATGTGAAACATGGGTTGCTAAGGGCTCGGGGGGAAGGGAGTGGAGGGTTGGGGATGCTGCAGGGAGATCTTCGGAGATGGTGGAAGGGACAAGATTTGAGAGATGGTGAGGAGTTGTTGCGTCTATTGATGATGGTCAGAGAGCCGAGAAACATGCGGGTAGGGTCCATGGAGAGGAAGATATGGCCTAGCGTGGTAGTGGCAACGGAAGGAGTGTACCCGATGTACGCATGGGAAGACATTTGGGGCCGGTTAAAAGGGTTACGCATCCGGCCACGCGTGAGGGAGGTAATGTATAGGTTTCTTCACAGAATATTGCCGTCTGGGGTTGTTTTACGAAATAGGCGAATAAGGGAGGGTGGGGTGTGTCAGGTTTGTGGGGTAGATGAATCAGCTTTTCATGTAGTTTATTTTTGTGAAAGCCTAGGGATTGTGCGGGAATGGTTAGGGAAAGTAATCCGGTATGTGGGGGGGAAAGGGTTGTCGGTTTTGAGAACACTCAGTTTAGATGTAGGTGGGGTTGGGGTAAAGGTTCAAAGGGCAGTGGCTTACTTAATGGTTGATTTTGTGTATATATCATGGGAAATGAGAGACAAAGGGGCGGAGGAACATAGGATGGCCATAGCAGCATCCTTTTATAGAACAAAGTGTCGCAACAGGGAAATATATGGTAGGAGGTGGGAGAGGGATTTCTCGGAGGGCTACAGGGACTTTCTTTTGAGGGATTTATGGTCTTTATAAGCGGTCAGGGGAATGAACGGGCTGGCCTTCCCAGGGGGGGGGGGGTGTTGCAGAGGACGATTGTGTGAGTGTGTGTGGAATTGTGTGAAGAAAGGATGTTGAGGTGATATCAATGTGATATTCAATGTAATGTCTTGGTGTTATTGTGAACACCGATGATTATAATTTCTCTAAGGATTCCTTCATGTTTTGTAAGGATGTACATAAGCATGTTAGTATATAAGCATATTTTAATCTGTAATTATACATGTCTACCTATATATGAGCAATGTAACTTGTCATAAAAATGAGTTTTCATACCTGTTTTTTAACTAGTGGAACGTTTTGGTATTGTATATAATGTAAGATCTTGCCTGGGGTGTTTTTGCTTATATATTGTTACAGATGTTTTTTTTCACATTTTCATTATATATGTTCAAGTGAATGAGTTTTTGATCTTGTGTATTGCCAGGTGAAACTGGTCAGTTTTTTCATTTTGGGGGGGGGGTAGGAGTTTAAGTAATCTCTGCAATAGCAGGTCATGTGACACACATGTCATATTATATTAGATGTCTAATGTTGTCCATTCTCTGTAGGATGTGATGTATAGATTATCTCCGACAGTGTAAATAATCTGTCTGCTGGAGGGAATAATGTGTAAATTTATTTATTATTGTGGTAGGTTTATGTATGTAGCGTGTTTTTAGGGTGATATATTATAAGATGCTAATTACTATCAAGGACTGTTGGTGGTTATGAGTGGTGACGGCAGACACAGTTACTAGGCATGTGGGGGGGGGGTTGAAGTGTCAGCGGTAGTGTCTTAAACCCACCACCATGCACGATATTAATTATTACCATAGGGTATATGAGGGTAGGGTGGATTGTGTTCTATGGTGGATGTGAGCCATCAGGTTCAGACATTCCTTGTATTATAGTGTCAGCCGTTTAGCTGGCTGGATTGTGTTTATAAATATATTGTCATTGAAGTTTTTAATGCTTTTACAAATGTGTATGTATAAGAGATTTGTCACTGTGTATCTAAGGTGAAAGTGGCACGTTTTCATGGGGGGGGGGAGTGTAAGCTTTACTGGGTGGGTTGTATATGTATGTGTATGTGTATATATGTATATATATATATATATATGTATATGTATGTGTATGATATATATATATATATATATATATATTATATATATATATATATATATATATATATATATATATATTATATATATATATATATATATATATATATATATATATATATATATATTATATGTATATATATTATATATATAGTATATATATATATATATTATATTTATATATATATATGTAATGACACCTTTTCATGTGAAGCACAGTACGTACAAGCGGTGTTTGAGTGCAGCAGCCAGTTCTGTCATTATATATGTGCTTCTTCAGTACTGTGTAGTCACAGTTGATTATTGTTCACTGCCTGTATCTTGTTACATATTGATTATGTACCCATATATTTTTGTACCTGAGTTT
Organism: Cherax quadricarinatus; assembly: GCF_026875155.1. Classification (NCBI taxonomy): domain Eukaryota; kingdom Metazoa; phylum Arthropoda; class Malacostraca; order Decapoda; family Parastacidae; genus Cherax; species Cherax quadricarinatus. The sequence continues at coordinate 32,117 of NW_026493339.1, forward strand.
TAAATAAAATATAAAAAAAAAATACATTTATAACAATCACTCGTTGCACGAGAGTCAGATGATGAGGTCGCAATGCACCCAGACGCCCCTGAATCCTTTCCATTTATGCTGATTTCTGGTTCCGAAAGAAGTGGGGGAAGGGGGAGGAGGGCGATGCTATTGAGGTGTGGGGGGGGAGGGGTTTAGGGTCATGTGAAGAGGAGGGCATGGGGATGGGAGGTGAGATTAGCATGGGGGAAGTTGAGGAGGCTGTGTTCAATATGAGTACTGGCAAGGCGCCGGGTATAGATGGGATATCAAATGATTTTTATAGAATTCAATGGGGGCACATTAAGTACTGTCTGGTGAGGGTCATGAATTGTATGCGACGGGAGGGAAAGTTAGGACAAACTCAGAGAACGGGTGTAGTCGTATTAGTACGCAAAAAGCAAGAGGGAAGAGTATTGAGTGAGTACAGAGCTATTTCGCTAATGTGTGCCGACTACAAGATTTTCGCGAAGATATTGGGCAATAGGATGAAGAAGGTGTTAGGTGGGGTTATTCATAAGGGGCAGATGGGTATTCCGGGCAGAAGCATGAGAGATGGGCATGGCCGCATTAGGGATTTTTTGGAGGGTTGCAGAGGGGGAGGGCTTTTGGGCATTGATTGGGAAAATGCATACGACTGTGTAGATAGAAACTTTCTGAGGGCTAGTTTGTTGCATCTCGGTTTTGGCATGGGAGTGGTGAGGTGGGTTGATACACTGTATTCGTCTGCAATGGTGCGAGTACAAATTAATGGTAGGTTGGGAAGGCCTGTAAGGATGGAGAGGGGTTTGAGACAGGGATGTCCCCTGTCTCAAATATTGTTTGCGTGTATGCAGCATCCTTTTTATGGGCTCGTTGAGGGGAGGGGGATTTTAAATGGGGAGAAGGATGGGTGTATAGATGTGGTGGAGTATGTGGATGATACCACTGTTCTGATGGCAGGAGTGGAGGGATTGCGTACGGTGGAAAGTGTGTTGGAGCTTTTCGGGAGGGCATCAGGCATGCGGGTGAACAGAGCAAAATCAGGTTTGCTGGAGGTGGGTGCCTGGGTGGGGGGGGGCTTGGGGTTGGAGTTTGGGTGGGAAGTAGTGGATAGGCTAAAAATTTGTGGAGTTATATACATGGCAGATGCGCAGGAGGCTAGGCAGGTGAATTCGGAGGTGGTGGTGGAGAAGGCAGTAAAAAGGTTAAGGAGTTTACGGGCGGGGGACGTCACCTTACAACAGTGGGCGATAATTGTAAATTCATTAGTTTATAGTAAAGTATGGAGTATGGCTGTGGTGTATCCAATGAGGACTCCAGACATACATGAGATTCAGAGGAGGGCATTACTTATGTTTGGGGTTTCGGGAGGGCATGGCTAAGCAAGGAGGTGGTGATGTCAAATATACGCAGTGGAGGAGTAGGTCTTTTAGCGATGGGGCCGAGAGTAAAGGCTTTATATGTGAAACAAAGGTTCGTTAGGGAGGGGGGGGAAAGAGGGGTTAGAGTGGGGAAAGTGATGAAGGATGTGCAGAGATGGTGGAGCGGAAAAGAATTAATTGAATGCGAGGATATGCTGAGGTTATTGTTATTGATTAGGGAGGTGGAAAAACTTAGGGTGGGGCGTTTGGTGACGATGAGTAGAAGGCCGGAAATCATACAGGGGGTATCGGTTTATCCCTTGTATGATTGGGGTATGATATGGAATGACTTTCGAAAGCTTAAGTTAATGCCGAGAGTACAGGAGTTTGTATATAGGTTTATAATGGGGATATTAGCATCGAAAGCTGTTTTGTGTTCAATGGGATTGGTGAGGGAACAGACCTGCGATCACTGTGGAGAACAGGAAACAGCTTTTCATGCGGTTTATTTCTGTGAAGAGTTGAGGGAGGTAAGGGTGTGGTTAGCGAAGGTTTTTAGGTTGATGGGTGGGGGTAATGTAGAGACCCTGCGAGCCTTAACATTAGAAGTAAGTGGGGTCTCCAGAGAAGTGAAAAGGGCAATTATGTATGTAGTGGTGGATTTTCTGTATATTTCCTGGGGGATGAGGGACACGGGAGGAGGAAGAATTAGAATTAGAGCAATTGCGGCGGGCATATATAGAACGGTTTGCAGAAACAAACTTATTTACGGGGAACAGTGGAGGATACGTTTTCCGGAGACCTACTGCAAACTTACGGTCAATGGCCTCACTCAGTTGGCGAGCTAATTACACGTAAAGGACTGGTTTCCTTTATAAGCGGGTTGCATTAGTTTTTTGGAGGGAGAGTGTATAAGGTAAAGGACTGGTGAAGGAATGTGAGGGTTGGGAAGGTATGTACTGCGTGGTGCTGTGTTGACATGTAAGTTTTGTGTGCAAGATTTTGATGAGCCCAAGATTTGTATAAAATAGGTCCTTGAGATTAAAAGAGTTATAAAAGTCACTGTCCATGTTCGTCTACCAGTTGTTGCAAAGATAATTTTTCTGGTATGTAATTTCGCAGTTTTTTATTGTAAATTTGTAGGGAATTTCTTTTCGCTTAGACGAGGTTTATATTTGTTTTTACATAATTGTTTTCCATCACTTTTGTAATGTTATTAAGTTTCGTTGCTGATGCAACGTATGCTGTAAAAATTTTGCAGTTGTTGATGCTTTATACGCTTATGTAATTTTGTGTAATGCTTATTTTTGTTATAGAGAAATGTTTTCGGATAATTACCAGACTTTGTTCTTAAGTTAAATCTCATAATCAGTTGCATGTATATATAAAGTTACGAAAATTTATGTTTGATCACTGCTGTGATCAATACGTGTGTGAATGATGTGTGTGTATTTATAGATGAGTTTTCATGGGGGGGTCCCCCCTCCAACAGTTTTGTGTGTATGTGTCAGATATATTATCATTTTGTATAATGTGTGTCAGTGCATGGTGTGTATGTATTTTGCATGTTTCAAATGTTTTCTCTTGCACTTGTGATATAATTCTTCGTAATCTTGTTCAGATCCTGTATTATTGTGGTATTTAACATTTTATACTATCTTGTAATTTATGATGTTTTAAATAAAATAAAAAAAAAATCCTTTCCATTAATCTATTCGAGTTTACCTCTCGAGCAGCGTCCAAATCATCCTTATAGGTGATACCACAAATTTTTAAAGACACCGTTTGTTTTCTCACAACGTTACATCTCCCCCCCCCTCCACCCAATCACCCAACCCCATGATCATTGACTTCTCTCTATTTACCTGCATCCCTGTTGCATTTCCGAACTGTTGCACAACATCATCCAAAACACCCAACCCATCCCCCTCCCGAACCAGGACTGTTGTATCGTCTATGTATCCTATTATTCCCGACCACACATTCCCTAACTTCCCCATACCTCCACTCATGTCACATACACAACGTTCAACCATTCTATAGAAGGGGTCCTGAATGCACGCAAACAACATTTGTGACATGGGACACCCCTGCCTAAGTCCCCTACCCATTACAATCTCCTCCCCCAAGCATCCATTAATCTGTACCCTCATCTTGGCTCCATTGTACAACGTGGTTACCCAATTAACTATTTCTTCCCCTTAACCCTGCCTCCTAAGTATAGCTCCCAATGCTCCTCTTTCCACCCTGTCATAGGCCCCCTGCCAGTCTAAAGCCAACAACGCCGCCCTCCCTCCCCCCCCCTTTTGACTCCACAAAACTTCTCAGTATTCCATGACCCTCAATCATCGACCTTCCAGGCAAACCATACTGCGTTTTCGAAACCACTCTCCCTACCACACATTTGTACTGATTACCCAAGACTTTAGCGAACAACTTATAATCAGCACATAACAGAGATATGGCACGGTACTCCTTGAGGGTGTGCTGCCCCTTACCCTTCTGGACCAACACTACAACTGCTGTTGCTTGCTTGTCCCCCATCACACCCTTCTCCTTCATCTGATTAAATAACCTACCCATGAAACCCCTTATCACCTCCCAATGTTGGAGATAAAATTCAGCCGGGAGACCGTCTATTCCCGGTGCTTTGCCTTTCCTCATTCCCCTTAAAGCCAACTCTATTTCCTCCTCTGTTATTACCCCCCCCAAAGCCTTTCTATCACTATTCCCTAAATTACACGTCACATACTCACACACCTTCTCTAAATCCACATTTCCCACCTTCCCACTTGTCCAATACCCTTCATACCATTTATCCGCATACGCACACATTCCTTTTGTAGTTAGTATCTCCTGACCCATTCTATAACCCCCGCCATCTCGTGTACCTCTAACCTCGGAATAGCTGTAACCTGCTGTCTTTGTTTTTGACGTCGCAACACACACGCCGATGGTTTGTCTCCCCAAAGCACCTCCTCTACCCCTGCCTGCACCCTTACTGCTTGAAACCTCTCATTTTATAACTCCCTCAGTCTCCCCTTGACCTCGACAATTTCATCCATAGGATAGTTGCCCCCCACAGCCCCCTTCCCATAACAGCCCCTTAACCTGTCCTCCAGATAATTTGAAAGCCCATATTTAAAATCATTTATACGTTTGCCCACCCCCACATAATATTTCCTAATCCTTTCCTTTGCAACACAATCCCACCATTGTACGACATCTTCCACTCCCTGTGCCTCCTCGCTAAGCTCCTTCCATAGGACAGAAAATCCCTCTAACCCCTCCTCATCACTCAATGCACTTATATTTAATTTCCAGTAACTCCTGTATATTTCTGCAAGCGCCTCCCACCCAACCTCCACCAACACTGCTCTATGATCTGACCATGCTACTTCAACAGTTTTGAAAGCTCTCACTACAACCCCGTGAGAAAGATACACTCTATCTAACCTCGCTGCATACCCTCTTCTAACAAATGTATGCTCTGTCTCCCACGCCCCCCCCCTCGAATGCGTCTCTTAACCTAATATCCCTCAATAAATCTCGTAGGGCCACCGACACATAACCTGCCCCTTTCGGTTCCACATCAGCCCTCCTAATGACGCAGTTCCAATCACCTCCTACTATTGCCACCTCCGGTAATGCACGGAAAAAAAACACAAGGTCCTCGCACACAAACTCCTGCTTCACCTGTACGTTATTCTCTGCAGGCGCATATACGCTAATAAAAGCCACACGTTTTCCCATCCACAAACCATCTACGTGCAACACCCTTCCCCCTCCCCCCCCTCACTTCTCTGCAAAACAAACGGGCTCGCCTCCCTAATTAATATACCCAGGATTGTTCGCATCGCTATTGTGCCGTGCGACAGGCTGCGCAGTAGCTTACTGATTACAACGGGTACACTGCGCAGTTTTCCTTTTTGTGCATACAACATGGCGGATCGCTTTGGACGCCGGTGAGCAACTGTTTTTTGGAATTGGTGCTGGCACGCTTACAGGAAAACCATGCACGTGTTACGTGCCTGCCATCATCATGAGGTAAATGGAATACTGACCAAGAATTAATGGAGTAGCAGTAAATGGTGTGTCCGAGAATTTTCATCAAGTTTTAAGACGGCCAGGATTTACACAAGCATTGTCTACAATATTCAAGAGAAGAGGCTGCAGTGAACACTAAAGTGGTAGTCTGCTTACAATTAATGTGTCCACAATGTGACGTGGGTGAAAGTACGAAACGTGCCTTTGAGGACGGAGCATGAAATGCCTGCGCGGTTGAAAGACAGATATGGGAAAATCCCTCAGCAGTGAGGGGTTGTACTGGAGTTTACCTGGAGGGAAAATTTGGGGTCTAATTCCGCGGCCGTCCTCTACCAGGGCTACTGGTGGATCACGACATACCCACCAGGGAAGCTGGGTGCACGCCAACCAACGACGAGCTTAGCGGCTGCCCGGAAGGAAAAAAATGGCTAGGAGGGCTACTGAAGGATCAATTACGCTGAACATGACGTGGAGGGCAGCCAACCCCATCGATATGGACGTCCTTCCGAACAGCAGGGACTAGTTACTACTCAGGGCAGCGGAAAGACTGCAAAAGATATTGGTTCCCCGTACCATAATGCGGCACCATGCTATAACAATCAGCTGGCAGAGAACAGGTCTAAGCAGCAATGACAAAAAAATACCTTTCATCCAGAGGACTGCTTGGAGGTGTCGGAAGGATTAAGGCCAAACAGGGTTCCTTGCCGATGGATGACGAAGTTGGATAGGCTGACAACCTATAAGAAAGTGTAACGATAACAGGAAAAGGGGGGACGACATTGAGTGATGTGAGGGTCGGGCCAACAGGATCTTTCTGATAAGACTTAGTTCCTTTTTGCAGACGTTTTAGAGGAAAGGTCGATGAATATCATTGTGGTAGGGAACGGTGCTCGGGCAAATCATAGGTTCAGGAATTACTGTGGCACATGTTAATGTGCACAACGTTGTGGCAAGGTCCCTCCGGCAGAAAAACAGGTGCACGTGGTGGTGGGATGAGTTCACGGAAGAGAACTGGAGGAATATAGAATGACGATTGTTCTAATCCAAGACAAAGGGAAACAGGAGTAAAATCTTTGCAAGACTCTAGCATAAGGGGTAAAGGAGGGAAATTATTCAATGGTTTTAGGGATAATGAAAGGCTACAGGGGGGGAGAATAAGCTAGCTGTCAAAATGCATAAGAGGACTGTATAAGAGGTGTGCCCCAAAAGAAAGGGCTCAGACCACAACTATTAAAATTTATTCACTGATATCATGTAAGTCACATGGACGAAAAATGAGATGTAGAGGGAGCATTCACAAATTATTTCAAAACGAAACATAATGTGGAGTAAATGCTTTAACATACAAGGGAAGGGAAATTCTAAGAAGGCAGTGCTTTGGCGTTAAAGTTATAAATTGATTAATGGGGTGGTTAGGTTAAAAGGGGAGTCGTCTTAAGAAAAAATGCTTACGTATTAAAAGTGGAAGAAGGGGGGGGGCTTTACAGTGACGGAAGTGGATGTGAACAGTGGGGGCATCTAGAGTATGTTCATTTTATATGCGCAGCGGAGAATTAATAAAATAGCAAGAGAATTTTGTAAGAACTTTTGTGGATCGGAATTTTTAAAAGCCTCTACACTGTAATTCGAAAGGGGACCCGAACTTTTTATCAATGGGGAGAACTGGAGCCAAGGGGGCGGGTTGTGTGGTAACAGTCGTAACCCAAAGTTCTTACAGGATGCAGGGGTGAGGGACGTGGAGGGGAGTGAGGATTGGGAGAGTGGATTACACTTTTGTTTGGAGAAATTATTCAGCGAGGTTGGTTAGATAGGATTTTTATAAACGGAGGCAGTTAGGGTAGGAGGGGTAAAAAACAGACTGGGACGTTAAGGTTTTCGGATCATTGGGAGTTTTGGTAGCAACTGGATGGGGAGGGAGTGGTTAAAGGTATATTCAAGTTTCTGGAAGTTAAATGCAGGTTGGTGAGGAGGTGAGGTGTGGTGAACGCAGAGTTTAGGATGGTGGAGACAATTGTTGGAGGGGCAAGCGGATGGGGTTAGGGAGTATTTTTGGATTGGTGGGGAAAATAGTGCTAAACTGGTATCGCGGGGTTTTATAAATATAAAGGAAGGGGAGGAGGCGAGGTGGAGGTATGGTTTACAGAATTATTTGGAAACAGGCAGCTCAATGAGTGTTCGCAGAGATTGAGGGGAAGTCTTTTGAAGAAATATCAGGGCTAAGAGGGAGACTAAGGGACTACATAATGAACAGATTTGATGAATTAAGGGGTAAGGGCAGGTATGGATGCCGTGCTATGGGGAGATAAACCGTCGGGAAGTGTGTTTATGAAGTATTTTCGCATTAGACAACAGGGTCACTATAATTCTTTTAGAGGTTAGTGGTCGATTTGGAAGGTTATACTAGTGGCAAATGGGGGGGGTTGGTGACAACTAGGGGATAAGTAATTATGCGGATATTGGTTAAAAGGAAATGGAAAAACGGTAATGTGGGGATAGTTAATAAGAAAGAGGAGGGGTGTGAAGGTCATGGGGAAAGGTGGGGAGGACAGAGTGGGGATTGGAGGGAATAATATGTATGGAAGAAGTGAAAGAGGCTAGCAGTGTTCTATTTAAGGTAAGGGGAAAGCACCGGGAATTGATGGGCTTTCCAATGATTTTTACAGAGTGCCATGGGAACCATAAACATGTTTGTTTGGTTCAGGTATTGAATTGTATGACTGAAGGATGGGGAGGGAAATTGGGAACGTCACAGAGGACGGTAGAGTGTGTCGTGCTTGTAAAGAAAAGCCGAGGGGAGAACACGAGCACGTACAGCGGCCATATTTTAATGTGTACGGATTATAAGTTTTTGCGAGATTTTAGGGAACAGGATGGAAGAAGGTAAGAGGTGGTATGGTGCACAAGGGTCAGTTGGGAATTCCGGGTCGTAGTATGAGGGAATGGACATAGTCGTATTAGGAATTTTTTGCAGGGTTTGTAAGGGTGAGTGGAATTTTGGGCATTGATTGGAGAGAATGCTTATGACGGTTGTGTGTGAATAGAGAGGACATGGTTGACACTTTAAGGATTTTGGGTTTTGGGGAGGGAATAGTAAAATGGGTGAAGACCTTGTATGCAGAAGCTACGATTCAGGTGCAAATTAATGGTAGGTTGGGTAAGCGTGTGAAAATGGAGAAAGGTTTGAGAACATAATTGCCTCCTCTTCCTTCTGATTACACGCGACCTGGCTTTCCTATTCACCCACCAGAAGCACTGCCAATATTATTTACTTCTTACAACTGGTCATTATTCCAGGCGGGAATGTAAATATTCCATGCTCTCGTGACACAGCGGACCAAGTTCAACCAAAGCAATAATTATGAGGTCAAGTCTTGTGCACGATAGAATTGCTCTAAAATACTACGCAAGAAGTAAACTTTCAAATGAACAAGAAATATATTTAATAATATTCATTGAAAAGAAAAGTGAGCCTTAAGTGAAAAGTCCTTAAGGCTCGAACGATGTCGGACCGAGTGTTATCAACAGGGTGTTGCACACACCTACCCCACCTGTTGGAGGTTTAGGGGTCATTGCTCCCACAACTTGGTCATGGATCAAGTCTTCTCGTTACAGGGCCTGATCAGTCAGGCTGTTGGTGTTAAGACAGCACCATTCAACTTCAGCACCATGGCCAGAATAGTTAGAAAGTACTGGATGTACCCTTTCAAGTAACATGAGACGTGATTGTGGATCACATCAAGGTATAAAGAATAAATAAATGTATACCAAATAATAATCTTTATTTCTGAAGTTACACAATACAAGACCTAACTGACATCATTGGCATACTAGATAGACAGCTGGTTGTAGCCAGAGTATTTCCGGGCAGCCCTAGGTTAATCTTTGTCCCCAGTGGATGGACCCACAACCAGTCCATTTGGCACCCAGGTACCTATTTACTGCTAACATGAGATGTAATGAAACGTGCTTAATGTTTCACCCGTGCCGGGGATCGATCTCGGTACTCCATCAATGTGTGAGCTAAGGTCGCTACCACCCAAGTTCCCATGGTACAGTCCAATACCATCAGTGCCTTAATATTTAACATTTTTAATGAACACAAGATCAGTGGGAGAGAGGAAATCCCCATTGAGATACAAATAGTATGAAAGAATGGATATTTTGTACTTCCCAGAGTTCTCGTCACCTGTAATTTACCTGTGACTTGTTTCGAGGGCTTTCTACTGTTGGGACAGGCTTGGGCCAAAGCCTCATTGTCTAGTCAACCAAAGCTGTTGGCGGCCCACCTGTCCACTATCTATCAAACTTTGCTGATCTGGATACTGCGAAGGCAGTAAATTCGGTTTCATCTTGTGAACTTTAGACTTGTTCCGGCAATATTTGACATGGCTCAAACTCCACTTGCCTTCGGATTGCATGCCCCTGCATCTGCCCCTAGGCTTGACTCATAAAATTCCATTTAATCAAGAACTGCAAGAAATAATTATCTCGTCCCTTGTATATTCTATGAAGGAGCAGCCTGAACACATGAATAATCTCACATTCTTTAAAAAAACCATTGACAATAGCCCCTCTTCACACAGGTGGCAGTAAAGCAGTCTCAAAAAAGATATAGACTGACAGCGCTGATGTCCCACATTATCAAAATTTTGAGTCTTAAGAAGACTGCTATTACATGAAATCTCAACGATTGCACATCCCAGGGCAGCATGGGTTCAGAGCAGGTCGCTCTTTCCACTGGCAATTGCTTGACAATTACGATATAGCCTAGATGCTGTGGAAGACGACCAAAATTCAGATGTTAGTTTACACTGACTTTACAAAAGCCAAGTGCAAAAGGAATAACTGCAATTATATTCAGATGCATATTTAATTTTGTAAAGAATAGAACCCAAAGTGAAATCGGAGGCTGTATAGTGAAAAGCTTGTGCTAGTTACTGTTCGCTTCTTCTTTCTATACCCGGACATGAAGATAAATCATAGCACAGTATTATCCTGTGCAAACTATACTAGAATCTGTATAAGAGTGGCATCCATTGAGTACACGGCAACCCTCTAAAACAAGGCCATTTTGGGCGAAGAGCAGAGTAGTGAAAAAAATCGAAAATCAGTTTGAACATGAATTAATTTAAACACTTCAACCATTAGGCTAGGTGAGGTTTTCTAAGTTAGTTGTAGGTTTTGGTGCAAAACTAAAACTTTTACACTTATTTTCAGCGGAAAGAAAATTGTATCTATGAACCCATAAATATTTGTTTGAAAAACGTTAGTTATGTAGAATATATATATATATATATATATATATATATCTATATATATATATATATTTATATATATATATATATATAACAGCTTCACATTAGTATGCGGCGGGCTACTTAACATGCGACGTTTTCACACATTCCAGAAGGACTATATCATATATATATATAAATATATATACATACACAAACATAGATATATATATAATATATATATATCTATATATAAATATATATATAATATATATATATAGATATATATATATATATATATATATATTTGTATATATAGTTAATGAAGTGATGGCAAGGAGGTAAGAGTATATGGAGAAAAAGAGAGAGGTTTAAGAGAGTGTGAAGCATGTAAAAAGAGAGCAAATGAGAGAAGTGGGTGAGATGTTATCAAAAAATTTTGTAGAAAATAAGAAAAAAGTTTTGGAGTGAGATTACAAGTTAAGGAAGGCTACGAGAAACAAATGGATTTGTCAGTTAAAAATTGGAGAGGAGAGTTATTAAATGGAGAGTTAGAGGTATTGGGAAGATGGAGGGAATATTTTCGAGGGGAATTGTTAATGTTGAGAGATAGGGAAGCTGTGATTTCGTGTATAGGAGCAAGGAAGAATAACAATCTTGTAGGAGTGAGGAAGAGCCAGTTGTGAGTGTGGGGGAAGTTCGTGGGCAGTAGGTAAAAATGAAAGGGGGTAAAGGCAGCCGGAATTGATGGATAAAAGATAGAATGTTAAAGAAGGTGGGGGATATAGTTTGGAGTGGTTACGGTGCAATTATTTAATAATGCATGGAGGAGGGTAAGATACTAGGGATTGCGAGAGCATGCATAGTTCCTTTGTATAAAGGCAAGGGACAAAAATGAGAGTGCAAAAATTATAAGGGGATAAGTCTGTTGAGTATACCTGGTAAGTGTATGGTAGAGTTATTATTGAAAGAAGTAAAATAAGACGTGAGAATAGGATAGCAGTGAACAAGGAGGCGTTTGGAAAGGTACGGGGTTGTGTGGACCAGGTGTTTTACAGTGAAAACATATAAGTGACAAGTATTTAGATAAGCTAAAGAGGTCTTTGTTGGCATTTATGGATTTGAAAAAGGCGTTATTATGACTGGTGGATAGGGGGGCAATGTGGCAGATGTTGCAGGTGTATGGTTGTAGGAGGTAGGTTACTGAAAGCAGTGTAAGAGTTTTTACGAGGATAGTGAGGCTCAAGTTAGAGTATTATGAGGAAAGAGGGGAATTTAATTTCCAGTAAAAGTATGCTTAGACAAGGATGTGTGATGTCAACCGTGGTTGTTAATATATTATAGATGGGGTTGTAAGAGGAAGTCAAATGCGAGGGTCTTGGCAAGAGGCGTGGAATTAAAAGATAAAGAATCACACATATAGTGGGAGTTGTCACAGTTGCTCCCCCACTTTGCTGATGACCACTGTGTTCTTAGGATTCTTTGGAAGAGAAGTTGCAGGAGATTGGTGGATGAATTGGTTTAGGGTGCAAAGAAAAATGTAGGATGGATAATGAGAACTGTCAAAACGAGAGATTGCCTAGCCATGATGATCCTTTTCAAATCATTGTGCTCTCTAGGCTAGAATACTGCCTGTACAGTTAACATCTCCATTCAAAAGCAGCGTGAAATCGCAGATCTAGAGGAGTGTACAGAGATCCTTTAATGCACATATACGTCTGTCAAGCACCTGAACTATGGGAACGCTTGGAAGCATTGCTTGTATTCGTTGGAACGTCAGGAGGAGAGATATATCATAATCTACACTTGGAAAATCTTGGAAGGAATGGTCCCAAATCTGCACACAGAAATCACTCCCTACGAAAAGTAAAAGGACTGGGCAGGCGATGCAAAATGCCGCCAATAAAAAGTTAGGGGGCGCCATTGGTACACTAAGAGAAAACACCATAAGTGTCCAGGGCCCAAAGAACTGTTCAACAGCCTCCCATCAAGCATTAGGGGAAATGCCAATAACCCCCTGGCTGCCTTCATGAGAGGAGCTGGACAGATACCTTAAAGTCCAGTGCCGGATCAGCCGGGCCTGTGGCTCGTACGTTGGACTGCGTGCTGGCCAGCAGTAACGCCTAGTTGATCAGGCCCTGATCCATCGGGGAGGCTGGTTCATGGACCGGCGGGCGCGGGGGGCGTTGTATCCGGAATAAACCTCCAGGTAACCTCAAGGGGTGTCTATGTCTCAAATCTCTGTTTGCATGTATGCAACACCGTTTTATGGATGGTTGAGGAAGCAAACAACGTTACAGGAGGAGGGTTAAGGGGATCACAGACGGTAGTTGGTTCTGTAGATGAACAACAATACTTGATCAATGATGTTGATGGTTTGCGAAAGGTGGAGAGAGTAATGAGTTTTTTTGGAGAGGCGTCAGGCCATGCGTGTTGTCAACAGGGCTAAATCGAAATTATTAGAGGATAGGAGACAAGAGATTGGGTGGGGGGTAGAATGGGGGTGGAATCTGGATGGGATGTGACTGAACAGCAGAAAATTTGTGGCGACTAATCTATAATGGCAGATGAGCAAGAGGCTAGACGGGAATTAGGAATTTTTTTTTTTTTTTTTTTTTATATTTTATTTAGAACAATACATACAAGGATAGGATAAAGACAAAACAGGTCTTACACAGAATAAATCATTTAACAACCAACAAACTGAATTGAAGATAACACAAATATCCCTTCTCACCCATACATGAAAAACCCCTACACCTATGATACCAATAAACGCTTATTTCAATTGCCATTGTTATATGATTAATCAAAAAACACCCATAATATGCATATATTGTCACGTTTGTAAATTAAAGTAGGAACCTTATACGTTAAATACAATTAACGTAATGTATGAGAATAGGTAAAAACAGTATGTTCATCAACACAGAATATATAATAAACAAGGATCCAAACACACTGACCCCTCTACAAGCATCTAAACATGCATCATGAATAACATACATAGGAACAATGTCCACTGCAAAAATCAAACCATTTATAGAGTAGATCGTCACAAAACCATGAATACACAACATGCGCCCAAGTTCATACTCATTCACCTCTCATACCAGCTAAAGGGCGACCCACGTTTCACCCCTGACAGCCCATCAACATAACACATTGTACCATCCTACCTGCCCCACCCACCTAATTTGTACAAATTTAATAAAAACCTCTACATGTAATGTCTCGAGATCCCTCAGAGAGAAATCCCGCTCCCACCTCCTCCCATAAAGTTCTCTAATTACGGCACAACGTTTTATAAAAGTAAATGCCAATACCCTCCTCTTCACCTCCACTTACCTCTTTCCCCCTCATTCCCACCTAATGTAGACAAATCTACATAATGTACCCCACAGCCTAATAATACTATCATCCATACCCCAATCAAGATCAATGCCCGCACAGAACAGAGAGGAATTGACCACATATCTTATGCAAACACCCTGCTCAACCAACCCCTGACGCTCCCAACCCCTCACATAAAATATACTACATGGAATGCGAATCCTCCCCGCCACATATTCCACATACCCCCCCCCCCTCAACACCGTCTAGCTCGTAAGACCCTCCCGGATGGTAAAATCCCATGCAAAAACCGATACATCACGTCACGTCCACGGGGTTGTAACCTTAACTACCAAACCTTCCCATATACATCCCCAGTCATACATGGGGAAAAATCCCCTCCACGGAAAGCCCCAACCCTTTCCGCCGGACATCATACACAGCCTACTTATTTTTACCCTTACCCAGATCCTTACCATCACCACTGCCCTCAAAACTAGTTTCACACTCCCTCAACTCCGTCCCAGAAAACATGCGTTTCAATTTATGTGTACCTTAACCCAACCCCCCCACACTCACACCCTCCCTCATCACCTCCCTTTTATGAAGATACATAAAACCCTACCCCCTCTCTTTTAAAGTTCTTAAACCCAACCCCCAGAGCACAGGTAACATTACTAATCCCTTCTAAGCAGTCACAACTGAACCCCACAAAAATTTAAAAAACCCCTCTAAGTATAGTTGCATTGCCGTCCCCGTATTTAAGGGACACGGCAGGCACATTGCCAACCTTGCTATACAATAAACGTTATTACAATGGCAGGCTGCACAAGGGTCAAATAATAAGGCCGGCAATGCTCCAATCGACCCAGTATCTTTTCTACCAACTGACCGAATTATTAACACGTGCACCTCAAGATCATTCAGCATAGATTAGACCACAAATTTTTAATGACATCACCCGCTTCTTTACGACTGCTCTACCCCAACTCGACCCTCTCCCCAAGTTCCTAACCCCATAACCATGGACTTCTACGAATTTTACCTCATACCAGTCGCACATGCAAGTGTCTCGACCACTCCATATAAGCGTTATGGACATACCCTCTCTTAACCAATACAGTGTATCATCCAATACCCTATGAGAACAGGCCAAACGCCCTCAGTTACCCCCCCCAACCCCTTCACTAACGCCCATTTGGCGCTCCACCATTCTATAAAAGGGGTCCTGTATGCACGCAAAAATAAAAGCTGTGACATAGGACACCACTGGTCTAAGACCTCTGCCATACAATCCTCCCCCCTAACTTCCATTAATCTGTACTCTCACCATTGCCCCTCTATATAACGCCTCTACCCATCCAACTATTTCTTCCCCATAGCCCTCGTTTCTGAGGATAGCTTCAACGCCTCTCGCTCCACCCTATTATAAGCTCCTTGCCAGTCTAGTGCAACAAAACCCCCCCCTTCCCCCCTCCTTTGTCTTCACGAATCCCTTAGAAGGACCATGTACACCCCATAGACCTACCTGGCAACCCAAACTGGCGTTTCCGATACAATCCTCCCTACACACACTTGATCTCCTATTCCTAAAATTTTTGGCAAATAATTATAATCCGACGCATAACACGATATTGTTATCTACTAGTCCCTGAGGCGAACGCTGGTCCTTACATTCGGTACAAAACAACTACAGCTGTTGCCTGTCTGTCCACCCAACCTTCCCCTTACCTTCATCAAGTTCAGTAACCTCACCAAAAAACATTTTATTAACTCCCAAATGCTGTGATAAAACTCCGCCGGCCAGTCCCCATCGCATTCCCGGTGCTTTGCCTTTTGCATGGCACTTTCCAAAGCTCTCCATATTTCCCCCTCCAGGTTATGTCCCCTCCAAAAGCTCTCCCTAATCACCTGTGTCTAAACCTACATGGCCACACTTCCACACACCCTCTAAATCCCCTAATCCTACCCTTCCTCCCGCCAATACTTTCTCGTACACTGATCGCAAAACAACCCCATCCCATCCGAGTGTTGATACCTTGACCCGCCCTATACCCTCCACCGACTCAAGAACTCCAAACATGGAATGTTGTTGCCTGGCCGACGTTGTTTTTGTCTGCGCAACAACACGAAGACGGGCCTATCACCCATAACACCTCCTCACCGCCCGCCATTATCTCACCGCTTGGAACCGCTCGTCCTGAATTTCTCCGCAACCGCTCTTTAAGTATCATAATGTCGTGCCATCGGATAGACACCCTCTACTGTCCCTTTTACATAACCAACCCCGTAACCTGTCTCCAAATAATTAATCAACCAAATTTTAAAGAATTAATCCTTTTCCCCTCCCTCACATAATTAATGCCGAATCGGTCCTTAGCCACCACCATCCCACCACGTCACCACGTCCTCACACCTTGTTACCTCCTCAGTTAATCTCTCCCCACAGCTCCGTTAAAAGCAGGGCCCCCAACCCTCTCATCTTCCAACAGACTCGTATTTAATTTCCAATATCCCCTAAGATTACAAGCTAGAGGAATTCCCACTCTACTTCTGCCGACAACCGCCCTTATGATCCTGAAAAAGCTAGATATAGGATTCAATAGTACGGACAGACGTTGACAATACCCTTATGAGATATATAAAACTGTCTACCTAGTGCGTAACCTGCTCAGGAAAGTATGCTCCACTCACAACGCTCCCCACCTACCCCACATCCTCAACTGAACGTCCACCAAAAGATTGCGTAATGCTGTCAACATTTGCCCCGCCCCTCGTGGTTCCACATTTTCCGCTCTCACTGATCACACAATTCCAGTCCCCTCCTACGATGGCCACTTCAGGTAAACCACGCGAAAGAAAAACTAGAATCACACACAAAAATCCTTTGACTGTCATATCATTTTTCAGCTGGTGATACACACTTACATAGGTTACCCTCTGCCCCATGTCCACCACCCATCCAACGCACACCCCTCCCCCCCCACCCCCTTCACGTCATTGCCAACACAAACGGGCTCGCCTCCTTTGTCAATAAAGCCACACCACCTTTCAAACGTGCCGATGGCAGATGTCAACGTAACGTATTACCCGTCCACTCGAGCACTCTACCTTCCCTGAAATTATCTCCTGTAGAAAGATACTTCCACTCTGTATCGACGTTAAGAGCATACGAAAGCAGTCCTCTTCACACCAGTACACAGTCCATTCACTTCACAGTCATGCACTTAAGGCCTTTCTAAAAGCTTCCCAACCCTTTCTTCCTCTCCACCCTTACAGGGCCTTCTTGCCCCAGGGTCAACATGTGGTTTGTCAACATCCACCCACCCCTCTTCGATGCCTCTTTCTGGCTGTCACGTGAATATACATCCTTCTCCAGACTCTGCGCGGGCGTTCAGGACTTCATTGAGTCTGACGCAGCCGCCCTCTTCCTCGTACACTCTCTACCGCCCATACTGTCTTACGAAGATTCCTCACAGTGAACATCAACCTCTACTGTGACTGTCGCACAGAGCTCGGTTGACTACTCTCTCTGCTGCAGTTGTCCTCCTTCCTTCCCGTGCCTGTCCCGCCACACTCTCCTTTCAACTCAGGCACCATTTCACGGGACCAAAGCCATTATCTCGCCCGAGAATTGTAAAGTTTTCATACACTCGTCGAGCTCCTCCTCAGCTCTTGCACCTCTGCTGAATGAGCACTTCCTCCCCGTCACGGCAAATGGCCATTATCGGCTCCACACAACTCGTGCCCGCCCCTCATGCACACAAGAGACTCTTCTGCAAACAATTTCACTCCACAGACGGACCCATCACCTCGGGTTTTCCTTTGGAATTCTCCTCTACGACAACCACACTGTATGGTGCACCACCTGTTTGCGCCGGCGCCCCCACTGCCTCCCACACGTCGGCCGCATATGGTTCATACTCTCCACACAACCTGCATGTCCGACGCTTGCCCAGCTACGCACTAGAATTTGGGTCCTAAACTCCGGCATTACGACGTATGACGGGATCGGGTGCCTCCGTGTCATTTTTGAGGGAGAATGTACCCTCCGGACGTCCCACGTCCGACCTGCCGCCCACTTGCCTTGGGGTGCCAGATGCACGGTTCCATAAGCTGCAAAACCTTCCGTAGTCCTCCTCGTTCAGCCTCGAAGGGACATTGCGCAACCTTCACCCACGTATAGTGGCGAGAAACGTTATGAGTCGCACTTTGGTCCAGCTGGAGTTACATCAAATACTCTCATGCTCAAATTTCGGCACTAACGACTCGTACATCGCCGTCGAATTTAAACTTGTCGAATAGAGATAGGGGCCCATTCAGGGCTACACCATAAACCTCATCATCCTGCACTCGTTAGTTTCTCTGATGATTGCCGGAAGTAACAACTGCGCCGTAGAGGGGGGAAATCGCCCACGAAGCAGCTCCACGCCGGACAGTGTTCACCCTACGTCGGGATACTCAGCGCCATATTGTTGCCTATGAGAGCTCTCCTGACAAAACCAGCAGAGGGGTGCTGTGCACAACCGCACTCCACCGCAGTCATCAGGCAGCTAATCAGGATTAGGAAAAAAAAAAAAAAAAAAAAACCTAAGAGAGAAGGATGTTACTCTAAATGCAAAGGGCAATAATATAAAATTCATTGGTTTTATAGTAAAGTTTGGAACGTGGCAGTGGGTGATATCCTTTACGGGAACAGGAGATTAAAGGAAGATACAGAGAGGGTGCTTCGTTATATATGGGGTTTTGGACGCGCATGGCCTAAGAAAGAGGTGGTTATGAGATGTTGCGCAGAGGGGGAGTTAGGGCTTTTGATGCTAGGGCGAGGTAAAGGCCATGTATGTTAAACATACAACGTACGTAAGGGAGGGGGGGGGTAATAGGCGTTGAGGGTTGGGAGGTGAACTGAGGATGTACGTCGTGGTGGGAGGAAAGGACTTGATGGAATAGTGAGAAATATGCTAAGGTTATGTTGTAATAGGTGACGGTAAAAAAGCTTAAGGAGGGAAGGTTAGTAGAGATGAGTGGAAAACAGAAGCGTGATGCATGGGGGTGGCGGTATACCCATTGTATGATTGGGGTACGATTTGGCATGATTTCAGGAAGCTTAGATTAATGCTGAGGGTAAGGGAGTTAGTTTATAGGTTTGTAATGGGGATTTTAGCGTCAAAGCAGGCTTTGTGTGTGATGGGTTTGGTAAAGGAAGCGAAATGCGAACATTGTGAGGAATCGGAAACAGCTTTTCATGCCGTATATTTTTGTAGGGAGTTGGGGCAGGTACGGGTGTGGCTGGCTAGAGTCTTCAAGTTAATGGGTGGGGGCAATGTAGAGATCCTGCGTGCCCTAACTTTAGAGGTAAGGGGGTTGTCTGAGGTTGTAAAAAGAGCCATTCTGTACATTGTGACAGATTTCTTGTTTTATTCCTGGGGCTTGAAGGAAAAAGGCGGGGGGATTAGGGTAAGGGCAACTGCAGCTGGAATTTATCGCACGGTATGCAGAAATAAACTCATTTATGGTAACAGGTGGGCAACTGCGTTCCCGGACGCTTATAGAAATATAACGGTAAGGGGACTCAGTAATTTGGCTACTTAAGTACTAAGGGACCATTTTCCTTTTCTAGAGCGAATTATGACCATAATGAAGGATATGTAAATGTGGTAGGATTGTCATGAG
Organism: Cherax quadricarinatus; assembly: GCF_026875155.1. NCBI lineage: Eukaryota > Metazoa > Arthropoda > Malacostraca > Decapoda > Parastacidae > Cherax > Cherax quadricarinatus. The sequence goes on from NW_026493339.1 coordinate 51,774, forward strand.
AGTTTTTTTATATTTTATTTAAAAAGCACAATACATATTCATATGTATACTATGCATACATTACATAAACTAAGACATGTTATCCATTAAATATGAAACAACAATTCCACATTCCCTATCCCAGCTCTTAACCTATACTTAAGAGACACACTTCAATTTAACATGATTGCCATCCCCAAAAATTCAATCATACATGTGACTACACAAAAGGCAACCCACACCCAAACATACAGTATGGTTTAATAAATTCAAATACAGTTTCTTACTCACAAAAGACTATATAATCCAAAGAAAATCACACATAGTACATTATACATAAAAGGCTATATACAAAGTCATACCCATATAATCGGTTCCCTACCCCTCATTTTAACAACGAATACAAGAACGTATAAGTAATTAATAAAAAGAACTATACTGGATATTATCAAAATTCCTCTACCACACATTCCAGAACTTAAATAACACTGTACCCTTAGGTGAATTACCACCATTTACAAACCCCTTTTTAACAAATTAATAAACCAGTGCATACAAAAAATATTTTCATGCACCGTTTTGACAAAAACAAAACCTCAAGTAACCTAACAATCAAAATACATAAGAACACAGATATGTACATAATGTTACTACACGGACACACTTGTATAATTGGAAGAATATACATCCACAATATTCCATATCAATAATAAAAAACAACAACCATGAAAATCAGAACATCATTGTATAACATGTATTTTACACATAAATTAGAGGATACACTTCTTTAAACAACCTACGTACATATTTAATATAAACCATATCAAATGGGTTCTCACAAGGACGGGGCAAACTTGTTAATGACTAAACAAAATTCTAATCTCCCTATCTGAAACACAATTAAACCTCCTTGACTAAGTCATATTCTTCACATTCTCTTGTGCCAAGGTATTACAATCCTTCTTTTATAAAGAAGTACCGTTATAAAGGAAATACTTGTATACTAATTATCTAAAGAAAAACTAATCAAGGGTAATATGGAAAGTACTTGCAGCTACACGTTTTAAATACAAAAAATTGATACAGTTTTTTTTTTTA
>NW_026493340.1:0-21009 GCF_026875155.1 Cherax quadricarinatus
TTTTTTTTTTTTCCCCATCAAAAATCCACAACGAAATGAAAAACTAGACTAATTTATCACCCTGCCCATCAGACAAGTATTATCAAATAATTAATTTAAAAAATGCAGAGTTTTAAAGGTCTGATATTAAACTTCTAAATTTTACTTTTACACTGTCACTGTCTAATTTTCCTTTTCAGGTTGTATCAAGTGCTATTGTAGATAAGTACATTGGAGAATCAGCTCGGCTTATTCGTGAGATGTTCAATTATGCTCGTGACCACCAGCCATGTAAAATCTTTAGGGAAACGAGATTGATGCTATTGGTGGAAGGAGTTTTCTGAAGGAACGTCAGCTGACCGAGAGATTCAACGTACACTCAGGGAGTTGCTCAATCAAATGGATGGCTTCGATTCTCGGGGTCAATTTTAGTTTTTGGGTGTTGTGTGATTTTTTTTTTTTAAGCTTTTGGGTTTGGGGATTTTTTGTTTATTAATTTTGATTGTTACAAGCCTTGGCATATTTTCAGTAGAGCTTTGTCAGATTGTGTAATTCTTATCATTTTATTTTGGCACTTATTTCGTAGATCTTAAATATAATTATTTCCTGTCTTCAGGTAAAAATGATTATGGCCACCAATCGTCCAGACACACTGATCCTGCCTTACTGCGTCCTGGACGTCTTGATAGAAAAAATTGAAATTGCCCTTCCCAATGAACAAGCTAATTGGAAATTCTCAAAATTCATTCTGGCCCAAATCACCAAGCGAGGAGAAATTGGTAGGTACTACTTTTTACTATGCTGAGGCACTGTATTACCCTTCTGGGTTTAGTGCTTAGTTTTGATTGTAATAAATACTATTCTGTAAATTTTGTGTATGCATGTGTCTTATGCAATATTTCGTGTATTAAATACTTACATTCTCTTCTCAGTTTATAAAGCAGTGGTGAAACTCTCTGATGGTTTTTAATGGTGCTGATCTTCGTACGTATGTACTGAAGCAGGTCTCTTTGCCATCCGGAATGACGTGATTATGTCATAGAAGAAGATTTTATGAAAGCTTTGCGTAAGGTTTCAGATAATAAGAAATTAGAAACTAAGCTAATTACAAACCAATTTAAATGAATGTAATGGGTATTTTTTTTAAAAAAAGTAGTGATGCAGGTATTTGAATGATTGTTTTTAAATACAGTATTCATTTTCTTTATATAACCTGTAATACCAGCTATATTTACTTTCCAGATTTATTTTTTTAGTGAGGAGACTACTTAACAATTTGAGCATCATGTTTTGCATTTCAATGGGTGTAAAATTCAGTATCCAAAAATCATTTGCTATCTAACTAGTGTTTCTCCTCAAGTATATTCTGGGTTTCCTTTAAATGTAGGCTCAAAAGGTATTGCTTAAAATTAAAGAAAGTTTGTAAAATATATTTTATTACTCCTTGTCTACAGATTTGTTTAAATGATGGTGCATTGCTACATTCAGTGACTGGTCTTGGAAAAAGAAGGGCAAAGTAAATTATGGTAAGAAAAATAAAATATGGTGCTGAAATAACAATAACTCATTTTACATATTTTCATATTTCAATTTATATAACCTGTTAATGGATGAAAGGGTAAGTGCATGCATTCACATGTTTATTGGACACATTTTGGTCCTGTTACCTTTGTTGCTTGAATGAGGAAACACAGTTCTGAAAAACAAGAGAAGCAAGTCACTGGTGTTTGTCAGGCAAAGGCGAGAGGTCACCCAATTGCTGTCATGTGGCAGCCAAGAATCGTGTAGCAGTAACAATGTACTAGGGTTGAGAGGATATCTTTGTTCTGTGGGGGTTTGGGAAGTACAATTAAGGAGGCTTCAATACAGGACGTCTGTTCCTGCCATATTCTTTGATTCATAAAACTACAGACCAAGACAAGTATAGACACCACTGTGCTGAAGCCTCCTTGATTGTTACTTCCAACCACCACCACAACAAAGGTTGACAAATACATCTCAACTTAGGCACACAATACTGCACAGGCTGCTGCCTTGTGACAGCAATTAGTGACTTCACACCATCTGACAATCACCAGTGACCTGCATTCTCATTCTTTGGAGTTACCAAGGTCCAGGACAGATTGGATTGTATCCAATAAAGATGTTTTTGTGCATACACTTACCCCTTTCATTCATATTGTTAGTAAAACCCATAGGGGTTAGAGAGAGGTGGAATGGGAGGCAATTGGGTTCAATCCAAGAAAGGGGAAGGTACATCCAATTCCTTGGATCAGAGCCCTCACCAGCATCAAGGAACCTCCCTTGAGAGGGGGGTATCACTATCTAGTTGAATAAATAGTGGGTTCATTTATTTGCTATACTGCTTAGTGTGAGGTAAGGCTCTACTTTTCACATTTATATAATCTTCCCCTTTTTTCATCAATATTACTTCCTTGTAGATTTTTGAAACTGTTTGTCTGTGCCTCCTTTAAGCAACTTTCATTGCTTATATTATCAGTCTGAACTGTATTCCAGACCTTCAGAAATTTATTTAGTGTCTCATGCCTTTGTAAAATATTTTTACATTGTTGCAGCATCCATTTTTAAAGACTTTCACTTTTACCTTCTGTCAGTCGATAACCTAGACCTTGGCCCTCTTGTCTCGTGGGAAGCGAGATTTCATAAAGGCCCTTTCCCCTTTGTCATTAGAGAGGCTTGGAAGAATTTCTCTCGAAATTTTTCTGTCAGGTCGTGACTTGAGCAATGGCTGTTTCTCCTTTTCTGTAATATAGTAAAACAATTTTTATTACATTCATGGAGGGGAGAGTGAAGCATTGATAAGGTAATCCAGTGCCTCAGGTAAAAAAGGGAATCAGATTTGAATTCCAACGTGAGGACAAATTATTATTTAATTTTTTTTATTATCACACTGGCCGATTCCCACCAAGGCAGGGTGGCCCAAAAAAAAAAAACTTTCACCATCATTCACTCCTCCCCTGTCTTGCCAGAAGGGTGCTTTACACTACAGTTTTTAAAAACTGCAACATTAACACCCTCCTTCAAGTGCAGGCACTGTACTTCCATCTCCAAGTCCGGCAAATATAATTCCTTAAATCAAGAGCCCCTCACCAGCATCAAGGAGCTTCCCCTTTTGGGGAATATATTAAGTGTAAAAAAGAACCTAGAATTTCAGCCTGCAATGGTCTACTAGGTAAAATTATTCAATGGGCCCCCTCAAGTGCTGGTGAAGGTATCTTGATTCATGATTTGGAGCTATTGTACTCCCCTCAGATCAAACCTGGTTACCTCCCCATTCCCCAGTATTCTACGAACCTTGCAGCGCTGTTTGATCCTTACAGATTTAGGGATTCGTAGATATATATTTAATGTGGTAGTATAATGTAAGTGACAACAAAAGTTAAGTGAACACTATTATTACTATGGTAGTGTAGTACACTATAACCCATATTGGTTTAGTGCTTAATTTTTAATATATTGTAATACTACATTCACTGAGTCATGGAGGTGGGAAATACAATGCCTGTGGTTTAAAGGAGGGGTCTGGGATATTGGCTGTTTAGAGTGACATCTCACCTGTTGTATCTGAATGCCTTGCAAAGACAGTGATTATATGTAAATGAAAGGTGAAAGTGTTTCTTTTTTGGGTCACCCTGCCTCGATGGGGGACTGCTGACGTGTTGAGAAAAAAAAAAATTGTGAGACGTAATTTAAAATAAAAACCCCGGCATTGGGGCGATTGAAAAAGAAGAAAAAACTTTCACTAACAACCACTCCATAACCATCTTGCCAGAGGTTACTGACATTACAAACTCAATGCCCTTTACAAGCTGCAATACCCACCCTTTGTTCAAAAGCAGGCGGTTGTACCTTTCCATCTCCAGGACTCTTACGTCCAGCTAACCAGTTTACCCTGAATCCCTTCATAACTGTTACCTTGCTCACACGCCAACAGCACGTCAAGTAAAAAAACCACTTGCCTCCACTCACCTCCCATCTAACACACACATAATGCATGTTTGGGTGTGCTAGCCCCTACCCCCAAACAAATCTATCATGTCAAGTGATTATGGCCAAATAGAAAAAAATAACATAGCTTATACTTTCGAGATTTTTTGAAGTTTGCAATATTTCTTACGAACATGTACACTTTAGACATACTGATAAAGAAAAATAGAGTAAAAATTATGAATGCAAATAACTTTAGCATATTAATGGAGTCTTTTACCTTACCTATCCAAACCTTTAATAAAAACTTCATATACAGGATATTTTTTTTTTTTTACACTACTAGGAAGTTTAAATGATCCAGACAAATAAACTACCATGTCAATTGACAAATAACAATTTTTGGAGGAAAAAACTTGAAAGAGCAAAACTGAGCTAAAGGCTTACTGTACTTGGAATAGTGCATGATTTTCAATTAATATTTTTTACTTAACCCCTTCATTATCACGACCCCTGATTTGATATATCCAAAGCGTCTAAGAATTGAAAAAAAAAAATTTTTTTTCTTACGAAATGGTAGAGAATCTTTTCCTGAAGGTAATAAAAAAAAAAGTAAAAAATTTTGATGAAAACTGAAAATTACATTTAAAAAGCAAATTTTTCTGTCCAATTTTTTGCATGGGCGTTTTTTGCCCACTTTGTGCCTACTTTGGGTCATTACATTGTTCCGTAAACCAAATTTTTGGGTATTTCCCCTACATTCTTCACTTTATCGCTGAGCACAAAACCCCTCCAATAAACATTTAAACTACCCAAAAATGATCAGAAATGGGAAATTTTTGGCCAATTTTTCATAAAAATTTTTCAAAAATTTTCCCAAATTTAAAATTGGGGTCCTAAAAACATTAGCATTCCGGGCACTAAAATAACATTTCCCTGTTCTTTATTTTCATTCCCGGGCTTCACTTTGAATTCCATTTTGATTTTAAATTCCACAAAAAAAAAACAGAAGATTTACTGTTATGCAATATTGTAATAACTTAAAAATAAACAGGCTTCAAAAATGTTTTTTAACCCACCAGTTGGACATGTATTAAGATGACCTGATTTTTTACCCCTAAATATGGCAAAAATAAAAACTTTTCCACTACTTTGACTAAATTTTTCAAGCTATTTTTTCATCCGAAATTAATCAAAATCATCTCATTTCTGTAGTATTCTTCCTTTTATCAATTGAACCAAGACACGAGAATGCCAATCAAAATAACCCAATCTTTTTTTTATACCAAAACACGTTCAGTTTTTTCTCACACTGTGTCTACGGGAATTTTTTTTTAAAAGGGGCACACTTACTGCATAGCCCCCAAACCTAGGCCCAAATTTACCACTCACATTACCTGAGTGAGCGAGCTCCGGTGTAGTACTAGGGCACTGACATGAAATTTAAGAAAAAAAAAATCTAGCTCTAGAATAAAAAATGAGGTTTACCTAGGTGCTTGTCTTTAGGGGTTAATAAGGCGTCTGCGGAGTGAACAAAGAATTTGTTCCTGTTGAAGAGAAGCTCCAAGCACGGGTGCTGGAAATTAAGCTCTCATGTAGCCCTTCTCTTCATGGGAAAGATAAAACTTTAAACACAACATTGTTTTATAGTGTATACGTTTAGTTAATTGACAAAAAAATTTTCCAGAAAAGGGCACACAAAGCAATAGGCAACAAAACCCAAAAATTTTTTTATATAAATGAAATAAGCAATGACATCCAAATATTTTGTAAAAAAACTTAATTTTTTTAACCCTTTCGGGGTCCAAGGGCCCAAATCGGATCACGCACCATGTCCAAGAATTTTCAAAAAAAAATTTGTTATTTTTTCTTAGAAATCGAGAGAATTTTTTTGTAAAGGGTAATAAAACAAAAAGTACAAAATTTTGGGGTGGAAAATTGACGAAAAAAACTCTTGCAATTTTGATGGCACAAATTTTTACGAATCGGAATTTTGCCGACTTTGACCCCCCATTTTGGGCCAATTACTTTATCCAATCAACCAAAATTTCTTAGCTTTTTCACTAGTATTATTTCTATTGTATCGTTTGACCAAAAATCGCCAAGTCAACTTTTCAACTACAAAATAAATGATCGGAAATTTTTAAATTTGGCCAAATTTAACACAAAGTTCAAAATTTTCCCAAAATTTCAAAATAGGGTCCAAAAATGAACAATGTACATTCCTGGCACTAAACAAACTTTTCCTCTGTTCATTATTATTTTTTGGGGGCTTTACAAATAAATTCCATTTTGTTTTTTTTATTCACTAAGAATTTTTATCACACCAAAAAATAGAAGATTTACTTTTATGAATACTGAAAATAATTTTTAAAATTATCATCACCATTTTTGTGAATTATATTAACCCACCAGCTGACTTGGAAATTAACGTGTGAGGTCGTTTGTTTACTCTTGAATATGGGCAAAAATTTAAACTTTTTCCCCGCTACTTTAGCTGTTTAAAGCCATTTCCAATGCTAAAACCAAATCAAAACATCTCAAATTTCTGTAATATGTTTTCCATTCTATCAAATGAACCAAAAATCGAAATACAACTAAAAAAAACAACGAAAAAACATGCAAAGTTGCTTTTTTAAATCAAAAATCATGATTTCTTTTTTTTCTCTTATACACAGTGTGCCCGGGATCTGTTTTATGTGGGCACATACCACATAGATTATTCTCTCATATCTAGCCCCAATGTACCACTCCCTTTATCAGAGTGGCGAGCTCAGGGCGTAGATCTACGGTTTGGCCCCGAACTAAAGCCGTAATCTACGGAGGGACCCTGAAAGGGTTTAAATAAACTAAAAATTAAAAAAAAAAAAAGCTTTACTCATTACAAGTCCAAATTTCAGGAATCAACCCTCAATTATTGAAGTTTTACTATACCATTTATACAATAGACCCATAATGATAAAAAAGTTAAAAGTCCTGCAAATGTGTTTTAAAAAAATAAAAAAATAAATAACAAAATACTAAAAAAAATTTTGATCAATAAATTTTGTTTTTTTTCCATGATCCTAAATGTTTTTTCATGTTTTATTCCTTTGGGAACACTAACTCAAAAGATCATACAGCACCTGGGGAATGGGAGGCATTCAGGGTGACCCCAAGGGAAGGGAAAAGGTCAAAACGGATTAGGGGAATTTTTTCAAATTTACAGGACGGGCAGACTGATGCCCTTCAAGAGGGTGCCTTGACGATGGCAAAGTTTAAACCCAAGGAATGCAGCTACCCTCTTCTTGGTTAAAAACCTGTTTAATCACCTACCCCCTCATACCCCGGGTGTTTGTGATCCCTTATGCTTAGCACTTCCCAGTGGTATAAAATAAACAAGGCAGGTTTTTTTTTTGGAAAATACATGTGGATAAAAAATCATTTTGCAGGGAATTTAGTGAACGGGATAAAAAAATTCCTATATTTTTTTTGTCAAAATATTTTTTGGTAATTGTAAACCTCCATTTTTTAAATAAATATTGTACTGGAATATCAATGGGGAAAACAAGAATTTTTGGTGTTGGCAATTCGTGACAAAAGTAACAGTGAAATATTACTAAAAAATCACACGTTAAATTAACAAGTCACTTGCATGAACTAACCTTATTACTGGAACCAAAAAACTAGTCCCACCAATTACCGGGTATACACAAAGTTGATCAATCCGAAAAAATTGATGGGTAAGGATCTTCGAGGGAAAATGGGGCGGATGCTTTGTATGGCCCTTCTTCTTTTGATTTTGGCTCTCTGGGGGTTCCCACCGTTCTTATTCTCAAATTTCCCAAAGGGGGCTGAACAAAAAGGGGAAATACATTACTTACTTTACTTTCAGATATATTTTAAGTTTAAATGAGGGGTGTGAAATTATGCACAGAATAAAAAAATATTTTTGGGAGTAGTTAGTGCAATTTTTTAATAAAGGGGAAGGGGGTAAGGTACCTAGGGATTGGCAAGAGCAGCATAGTCCTTTGTATAAAGCAAAGGGGAAAAAAAGGAGTGAAAAAATTTAAAGGGGGTAATCGTTATAACTTGGAAAAGTGTATGGTAAGTTATTAAAAAGAATTAAGATAAGGGGAGAATAGGATAGCAGATGAAAAAGGGAGGCTTTGGGAAAAAGGTAGGGGTGTTGGACCAAGTTTACAGTGAAACAATAATGAACAATTTAGATAAGGCAAAGAGGTTTTTGGGGCATTTGGTTTGAAAAGGCATATGACAGGGGGATGGGGGGAAAAAGTGCAGATGTTAGGGTATGGTGAGGAGGTAGGTTAGAAAGCATGAAGGTTTTTACGGGAAGTGAGGCTCAAGTTAGAGTATGTGGGAAAAAGGGGGAAATTATTTCCCATAAAAGTGGGGCCTTAAAAAGGGATGTGTGATGTCACCGTGTTGTTCAATATATTTATAGGGGGTTGTAAGAGAAGAAAATGCAGGGTCTTGCAAGAGGCTGGAGTTAAAAAAAAAGAACACACATACAGGGGGGTTTGTCCAGTTGCTCTTTGCGCGACACGTGCTCTTGAGAGATTCAAAGAAAATTTGCAAGATTGGTGGATGAATTTGGTGGGGTGTGCAAAAGAAGAAAATTAAAAGTGAATACGGGAAAAGAGAAGGGGTTAGAGGAAAAACAAAAAGATTAGGTGATAAAATTTTGGATACAAATTGGGGGAGAGAGTATGGAGGGGTGAATGTATTCAGATATTTGCGAGTGGACGGTCAGGGGAGGGGTCTATGAAAAGATGGTAAATCATAGAACTGATGAGGGAAAAAAGGGTGATGGTGCACTTGGGATCGGGGAGAAAAAGAACTTTGTCCTTGGAGGAAAAAGGGGGGAATGTATAGAGTATAGTTTCCCAACCTTTTATAGGGGTGTGAAGCAGGGGTGATAATGTTGCAGCGAGGAAAAGGGGCTGGGGGCAGGGGAGAGTCAGTCTGGGGGAAATGTTGTGTGAATAAATGCAAAAATTTCCGTATTTGGGAATTGGGAGGGGGTGCGGATCCCAAAACGTTCCAGGGGGCTGGGGAAGGGGTTTTGAGGGGGTTTTGGGGACATGAAAGCGAAGGAGCGAAACAAATGACTTCAAAGTGTATCATCTGTAGGGGAAGAAGGGCGGGTGGGGGCACCAGGAAAGGTTGGGGGAGGGGTAAAGAGGTTTGTGTGCGAGGGCTTGGACTTCCAGAGGCATCGGAGGGGTTTTTTATAGGAGTAAAGGGAGACAAATGGTTTTTAATATTTGACGGCGTGGAGGTGAGCAAAGAACATTTATAAAGGGGGTTCAGGAAACCGGCAGGCCGACGAGCCCGGGAAAGAGGGGAATCAGTGCCTGCACTCTGAAGGAGGGGGTGTTAATTTTGCATTTAAAAACTGTAGTGAAAGCACCCTTCTGGCAAAAAGTGAGGAGGAATGAGGGTAAAGTTTTTCTTTTTCGGGGCCACCCTGCCTTGGGGGAACGCCATGTGAAAAAAAAAAAAATAAGAAAAACAAAAAGTAGGGGTACAAAAGGTAAAACTTAAAGGAGGTGTAGGCTATTTGGGTTTGGTCTTTTAGAAATGAAAAAGAAGATAATTTGACCAAGAGTTAATGGTTGCTGGTTTAAAAAATCTGGGGTAAAAATGTAAGGAACTATCAGAAAAGTCGCTAGAAAGGGAAGCAGTTGATGTTTGGGTGGCTTGGACATCTAGCGACACAAGAGAAGGGCGAAAAGGGCCACATCAACTATATCTACACACTTCGTACAACAAGGAGCAAGGAAGGGAAGGTAAATCAAATTTTCTTGCCATTTTTACCCTGTTTCAAACAAAATGTTGTGCAATAAGCTACGTAGGCTCTGTAGGTACTGGGGGTTTTGGGGGCATACATATTCCATTTTCCACTTCTGTGGAAAGGAAATGCGTTGGTGAAACCTTTTCAAAAAAAGATATCCAGGGGTTGCACAGAATTTAATTTAAAACCAACTTCCTCTGGGCCTTAGAAAGAAAAAATGATAAAACACGCCTTTAAATTTTTCTCACTTTTTTTTCACTCTATAACTCACAGAAATCAATGGCAAAAATTTTTTCAGGAATGTAACCTGCATGAAATAAAATGTCTACCATATTTGACAAATGATTTATCCCCATCCAAAAAATGATTTGTATTAGTTTTACATTAATCGGGTCAATTTTATGGGGAAAAAGCCTGAAAGACTCTTCATTAAAAAATGAAGCTACCTTTTTCCCCTTTCCAGGGATCAAGCCGGTACTTTCCCCTAGTACCCAGGTCTGTAGGCCCCCAGGGTTTTTAGCATTTCCCCAAAAATATACAAAAATAATTATGAAAAACAAGTGGAGCTTCTTCAAAGGGAAGGTTAATAAGTGTTAAATACAATATGTAAGAAAAACAAAAGAAAAAATTTAAAAAAGGGGAGCAAAAAATTAAAGATACAAATTTTTTAGAATTACAAATACATACTGTAAAAACATGTGAGTTTTATTTTAAACATGATAGCAAAAACAACACCTTACGGTCAGTAATAAGGCATGACAAGGGAATACCTCCCAGAATGGTCTTGCATTATCCATTACCAAGACATCCAGTATCTGCTCTAGTCCATACTTTTTCGGGTTGCTTATATAGTTTCCCCCCCGACTTGCTTCTTTTAAAGGCAGAAAATTGTTTCACTATTTATACCTTCCCCCCTCAAAATAATACACATACAGTACCCGTATATTTCTTCTTTCAACAAATCGTTTATCCCACGGGCAGGGGGTCCAAAAAGAAAAACAAAATTTCTTTTAAAACTTTAGAAAGATACGGGAGAAGGGGGTTACAACCCCCTTGCTCCTGGTTTTTTAGTCACCTCTTACGATATGCTTTTCCTTACGGGGAAAAATTTCTTTTCTACTTCCCCATGGAAATATTTTGGCAGTTTGGAGGGATATGTTTTTATTTTTATACTATACTTCTAAACTGTTTTTTCTAGCACCTCTGCAAAAGCAGTGATAAGTGTGAGTGTGGGAAATTTGAATGATGAAAAAATTTTTTCTTTTGGGGTTTTTCTTTTTTTTTTGGGTCCCCCTCCCCGGGTGGGAGAGGGCCACTTGTTAAAAAAAAAAAAAAATACTAATATCATGCATCTTTGTACATCAGGTGTGTGACCTAAGTGTAAAAAATTTAGCAAGACATACTGAAACCTTGAATTTTATGAACAAAAAAAAAGACACCGGGAAAGAAATTATAAAGTTTGTTTTTTTTTTTAAAGTAAAATAAGGTGTAAAAAGGAAAAACAAAACAATTATTTAGAGCTAAAGAATGGGCATGTCAAAAGTTTTTTTTGTTTGTCATTGTTGGTAAGGGGATAGGCAGCTGGCTCCTCTTTTGTGGGGGGGGGTGCCACATGGTAAGACCTCCTCCAAGGGGGTAAGGTTGTAATTGAATAGATTAACCTTATCCCCAGGGGACACAGTGTTAAAAACCTGGGTTAAGATCATCAAAAAAATGGAGTAAATTGTTTCAGTGGCCCAAAAGTGCCCGGGACGGCTGAGCCTAAGGTGTTATCCTTTTGTTACAAAAAAAAAATTTTTTAACTTATATTCTGTATATCCCTGTCTAATATACCCCTATTTTGAACAGCATTTTTAAATAACCTTTGAAGGGTTGGTGAAAAGTTTAGAGACGAGGCAACCAATCATGAAAAAAGTATTCCCCAAACTTTACAAGGGATTATTTAAACTACCCCAACTAAACATTTGGAGAAACCCTCCTCAAAGAAAAAAATTTTTCATTTAAATATTCTGAAAAGCTTTTTCCCTATTAATATTTTTTTTTTTACAAACCGGCCGATCCCACTGAGGCAGGGGGGCCCAAAAAGAAAAACAAAAGTTTTCTCTTTTTAAACTTGTAATTTATACAGGGGAAAGGGTTTTCTAGCCCCTTTCTCCCCCCATTTTTTGCCGCTTCTTAAAAACACCTGGCTTACAAGGGAATTTTTTCCACTTCCCCCTGGAGGGAAGGGGGAAATAAACAAGAACAAAAAATAGAAAGAAAATAGCAGAAAACCCAAGGGGGGTTTTATATAATGCTTGTACATGTATGTGTAGTTGACCTAAATGTAAGTAAAGAGCAAGACGTACCTGAAACTTGCATGTTTATGAGACAGAGAAAAGACACCAGCAATCCAACCATTATGTAAAACAAATTTCAGGCTTTCGTTTTAAAAACACTTGGGGAGGGCGGGAGTACCTCCCTTGGCGGTGTGTTTCCAACCTACTACCCTTTATATAAAAATATCACCATTAATTTTTCTGGAAAAAATTTCTAAACCTGAAAAGGGCATATTGCCTGGAAATGAACAAATTAGGTCTGACCCTTTAAAAGGAAAGGGACTCCAATTTCTTGGGAAAATATCCTTCTTACACAGCATCCACATCCCATTTATGGAAAAATTTTTGGTTTTTTTTTTTTTTTTTTTTTTTTTTTTTTTTTTTTTTTTTTCGCAACAAACACCCCCCCTTTCAATGCAGAAAATGACTTCCCTCTCCAGGACTCAAGTCCGGGCCCGCTGGTTTCCCCCGAATCCCTTCAAAAATTACTTTTCTCACCCCTCCAACACACGTCAAGTATTAAAAACCATTTGTCTCCTCACCTCCTATCAAACACCTCAACATGCCCGCCGGGAATCCCCAAACCCCTCGCACAAAAAAACCCCTTTTCCCCCCCCCCCCAACCTTTCCTAGCCAACCCCTACCCCCCCTTCCTTCCACACAGCGATACCTCTTAAAGTCATTCTTTTGCTCCCTTCCTACATTTCCAACCCCCCAACAACCCTTCCTCACCCCTGGACAACATTTTGGTAATCCCCCCACCTCCTCCTAACTTTCCCAAAAAAATTTTCTCATTTTATTCACACCAACATTGCCCTCAACAAAAACTCCACTCCCCCAGCCTTTTCCCCCTGCAACATTCATCACCCATGCTTTACACCCAATAAGACGTTGGTAAAACTAACTCTCATACATTCCCCTCTTTGCCTCCAAGGACAAATTCTTTTTCTCCACAACCCTAAGTGCCACTCACCCTTTTTCCCCTCATCATCAAATCAAAGTAAAAAAATACCCAAAACCAAAGTTTTACAATGTTTACAAATATAAAATGAAGCCTACCCAATTGACCTGATGAATTGGCTAACATACTTTAACACTCAGTGGGCAAACAAATTTTGTCTTTTTCTTTTAAAATACACCATTGCCAAATAAGGAAATAAAAAAAAAACTTTTCCTCATTCATTCCAAGGTAGGAGTCATAAAATGCCCGGAGGGTTATAGCTTTTAGGGGGAAAAATTAAAACCTTCAACCCTCGATTAAGGGAATTTGAACTACCCGACTTTCTAAAAATATTTAAAACAAGTCAACTAAAAAATTCATAAAGAAAACAATTGCAAATCCCCTTTAAATTAAAAAAAAAAAAAAAGTAATCTGCAGAATTTTTGTAATTCCCTTTTTAGATTTTCTCAACTACTTTGGGGCCCGACATGCCCCTCCACCCTTGATATTTTTGCTGACAATAAATCATGTAAATTAGACATATTTTTAAAAACTATGTTTTTCAAAACTTTTAAACTATAAAGCTTAACTTTTTTAAAAGCATCTGCATAAAAAAAAGTCTGAAGGGGAAAATTCAAGCATTACAAAAACATTAAGTTTTGACATCCCAGACGCACTGACTTTTTTGGTTTTCCTGGTGGGTAACCCCCCGGGGTTAAAAATCCGAAAAAATCTATCTTTTCTTACTTAAAGGTTAGTAAGCCCGTATCATAAACTAATTAATTACCCTTAATTATACATTCCCCTTCATGTACCAAATTAGCTGTATTCTAATTTTTTTTTAGCATGTGTTAACTATAATAAAGTATTTAACTGAAAAATTTGTTTGTACCGACGAACACAGCCAACGGGGAAACACTGACTACCAAAACATATTGCTATCATAAAAAACATAGAATGGGCCTTTAAATTTTTAAGTGTTTACATGAGTGGATAGTCAACTGATAAACTCACTAAATCCGTCAATCCATAGGCCCACATTTAAACTTCCAAACACTTCAAAACTTTCCCAAAAAGCCCAACCCAATGTAAAGGGACAATAAACTATTTTTTTTAAGTAAATTAAAAAAAAAAAGGGGGTATGGCTATTCTTCCCATATATCTTTTAATCAGTTATCTCTAATTCAATGCCCTTTTCAAAGAACAAACCTTTTCCCTTTCATCAAGAGCTTATTGTGCTTAATATAAGCACTGATAATAATCTGAACTTAAAACTGATTTCATTAAAACTAAACCTGGGTGTACGATAGGTTTTTTTTCGGCAGTAGGGTGGGTAACATTCCCATCCCCCTACAAACGCCACAGTGAGCAGCTACACCAGTTAATCCTGAGAAAAAATTAAACAAAAAATTAAGGAAAATTTGAACTATGGACAGGGTTATTTTGGGAAAAACAAATTTTTATTCAGTAGAAATTAACCACATTTACAAAATCACCCCAAATTTTCATACTGCTTATAACCAATCCTAGGGGTGTTTTCCCATAAAATGCACAGATTTTCTGCTCAAACAATATAATCAATAGTACACAAAAATGAATGTGGCAAAAAAAATAATTCACCTTTTAAAATAAGAGATTTGATTTGTTTACTTTGTTTCAATAAAAAACTTAGTGTGAGTGTCTAATGGATTTCAGCTTTAATGACTCTGGTGACTCAAAAGGCTTTTTAAACCATAAATTTAACTGGGGACAATTTTGGAGGCTTATTAATACACACATTTTCCAAACTCTTCAGCCATCTTCTGGAGCTATTATAAATTTGGTTAACCAAAAAACTTAAATGCCATTCATATACTGAGGGGAAAAAAAAAAAAATTTAGATTGCCTTTGAAAAATGAGATTACTTAATTTCACAATGAGAACAAATTTTTATTTGGTTGAAAATTAACATATGAACTTTGTTTCTACTTTAAAATTCTCCCCTTTTCTCTAAATTTAAAATTTTGCCAATATTTTAAACTCGGGGAAATAAAATAAATTGTAAAAAGTCTGACTCGCACCTGTGCCCACAAAGGGGCTACCACTACTCCCAGGGGTACTTGGGGTAGTTGGCCATTATGAAAGACATTTGCCCATTGATTACTACCAATGTAAGTTCTCTCTTTTAGTGAAACTTGTCAATTCTCACGTTGGCCCTCCACCCCCCCCCCGTCCAAAAAATCTAATGGGGGAAATAAAATAAAAAAAATTAGGAAATAAACTGAAAAAACTAGTGCACAGGTATCAACACAGACAGTACATGTTTTCCCTGTACCTAGTTAAATTTTTCTCAAGCAATTTTGATGCTGAATAAGGGAGAAATAAATTTTCCAAAAATAAAAAAAAATATATAAATTTTTTTTTTTTTTTTTTTTTTTTTTTTCCCCAAGTCGGCCGTCTCCCCCCAGGGGGGTACCCAAAAAAAGAAAGAAAATCCCCCAAAAAAAAAAATCTTTCTCATCATTCAACACTTTTTACCACACCGCACATTATCACTGTTTTGCAGAGGTGCTAGAATACAACATCTGAACATACACAATAAAGAACACAACATATCCCTCCCCAAAGCCAAAACCCAAACCCCTCCTTAAAGTGCGGCATTGTATTCCGTTTTAAGGGCAATTTTTTTTTTTTTTAACAGTTGGTTAGGGGAAAGGTTGGGGAAAAAAAGAAGTCCAAAGATTTTTTTTTTCATTAAAAAACAAAGTGAATACATGGAAACTTTTAAAATCTATAGGGGGGAACATTATCCAAAATTAAGAAATTAAAATTTTTTGTGGAGGGGTTGGACTTCCCCAAGCTGCTGACATTTAAAAAATAACGGGTCTTCCTGGAAACTTTTGGATTACGGGGGAAAATTTAAAGGGGTTCAGGGAAACCTTTTTTTTCATATACACCTTAGCCTGGAAAAAGGGGAAATCAAAAACTTAACCCCCAAAAAATTTTTCCCCAATTTGAGGACCCGCAAAAACCCCCCCAAAAAAAAAAAAAAAAAAAAAAAAAAAAAAAAAAAAAAAAAAATAATTTTTTTAATACTTTTTTAAACATCCCAAAAAATAATTTTTCCCCTGCCAAACAAAGGACTCAAAGCCTAAACCGTTTTCTTTCTTTTAAAAACCAATTAAAACTAAAAGGAAAATTTGGAAATTTAAAATTTAAACCCCTTCTTTTCCCCCCCAAATTTTGGGGTTTTTGTTCCAAAATTTAAAAAAAAAAAAAAAATTCTATAAATATAAATCTTTTTCCCCAGTTAAACCCCAAAAAAAAAAAAATTTATCTCAAAACATTCTCCAATGAATCCTATTTTTTTAATCCATTTCCCCACATTACCCTATTTTTTCAATTCCTTTCCATCCCAAACTCATATTTTTTCTTTGCCCAATTTTTTTTTTTATCATGGAGTACAAGAAAAAAAACTTTCCCCATTTTATGATTCAATACCCAAAAACTTTAAAATTTGCAATTTTCCCCAATTTAAAAATTAAAAAATTGATTTAAAATGGGGCCAGAATAACAATGCAACATTCCGGCTTCTAAAAAACTTTTCTTTTTTTCATAGTCACTCTCCAAGCCCCTCTATATTATCTTGCTTTTTTAAATTTATTTTTAAAACAAAAAAAAAAAATTTACTTTTTCAAAATCAATAATTTTTAATTTTAAAATAATTCCAACCCTTCACTCAAAAAACTCTGCTTTATTGAAAAACCACTTTGTTTACTTTTAACCCAAAAAATCAAACTTTCCTTTACTCCCATTTAGTTCTTTATTTTTAAAACATCATTTTATTTGTTTTCCTTTATAAAAAGGGGCCAAAAAAGGAATAAACCTTCTAAAAAAAAATTTAAACAAAGCCAAAATAAAAAAAATTTGTTTTTTTTTCATATCACCTTCAGGTTTTTTTTTTTGGTTAAAACCCCCCCATTTCTAATGTGGGCCTCCACCCTTTCCCTCTTTTTAACCCCTAAAAAATGATACTTAAGTCAAAAACGTGGGCCCTAAACATTAAAATCCCAAAACTCAAATTAAATTTTTATGGGAATCCCCCTATATTATTTGTTTTTAAAACTACTCCTACTCCAAAAACAAAAACCCCCAAATCTAATTTTCATAAAATTTTTTGAAGCCCCCCATTAACATTTTCTTTTATTTTCTAATCTACCCTCCTTATACTCTGCCTTTTACCTCCAATTCATTCATTTATTCCTTTCATCTTCAGGTAGAGGAATTTGCTGTAATACAAGAGTAACTGACCCTGTATGGTGCCTCGGGAATCAGATTCGGGTGTAAACCATAATATTCGATAAGATGAAGGCATGTATCAGCATTCTTTAGGTTCACACTGCCCTTAAAGGGTAGATAGCTCAATGACTGCAAAAAAAAAAAAAAATAAGAAGAATTATTAGTTTATCACTGGCCTAAGTTGAAATACGTATTGACTTTCTAATATTTATTGTATAAGAATACATATTATACAATTGTAATAAAAATTAATTAAGCAAAAAACTAAGTAAATTTTTTACCAGTTCAGCATAGTTATCATCTGGTAAAAACATAAGAAATTCATTATTAATACTTAGTTTATGCTACGTGTATTTTAGAGTCATCCTGTTACTATCCTAGACAATGGCTGTACATCTCTCCATTAACACACATCACAGTCACAAAACAATAGGAATTGGAATCCTGCAGGTATAACCTCTAAGATATCAGGTCACTTTTTTCCAGGAAGTCACTTGTTTATATTCATTTGCACACAACTGCTAGATACACACATCAGTGTGGATGCATGTAAAGAATCTCCAATACAGTGGACCCCCGGTTTACGATATTATTTCATTCCAGAAGTATGTTCAGGTGCCAGTACTGACCAAATTTGTTCCCATAAGGAATATTGTGAATTAGATTAGTCCATTTCAGACCCAGAAACACACATACAAACACACTTACATAAATACACTTACATAACTGGTCGCATTGGGAGCTGATCGTAAACCGGGGGTCCACTGTATATGCCCTGGAACTCCTAAGACTGAGATTGACTTAAGTTCATCTCCCTGCTAGCTCAACAAACACAAACACATGACGAACAAGTGTAATATCATATGCAACTTTTCATAATCAAATGCTTGAGCCAGTAACTCAGTCATCCCTGTCAAGAACTACCAATAACAGGATTTAGAAGTAACAGTCTTGGTATGTTACTCCCTATACTTATACCTATTTGGGCTAAAATGCAATGTCATAACAGTTACCATGTTCAACCTTCACTTTATTGTTTAGGCTATATCAAGATGTCCAGAGGGTTAGTGTGAACTTTTCCACTGCCCAGCCAATGGTTACTTTAACCTTTGTATGGTCAAAGGGAAGTTACTATATACAAATATTCAAATTAATTCATAATGATCAAAGTACAGTATGTCAAAAATCCAGCCAAAAGCAATAAAAGGAACCCCAAATGAAAAGCTGGGAGGGTAAGTCATCAAAGTTTTCCAAAAACATGGAAGTGTGTATACGACATCAGCAACCGGAAATAAGATATAACCCTAATGGTGGGTGGTCAATATACTTAAGCTTTATGCCCAGGCTATGATGGTTTTGTGGGCCAGCAGCACTGATATGAACAGCCTGGTTCAAGAGGCAATAAACAAGGAAGCCTGGTCTCAGGCCAAGCTGTGAGGATAGAAAATCCTCAAATCAATCACAGGTATGTCCATGATGAGGTCCAAGAGAATGCAAACTGCAAGTGCTAGGCCCAAGACATGTCTCTAGTGTTATGGGTCATCACTCTGAGTGAGGAAGGTGGTGGTGTAAGCAGTTACTGTACATTACAGGCATTGTAAACTGTTTTACCCAGGTGAAGATGATTTGGAGATGGTGCAAAGACCTAAAGGCAGACTAATGAAGAGACTCACTGTAGAATTTTTAAACCATAGCAAGGACAAACAAGAAATGACATTCATGTAAGAATGAAACTAAACAGAACGTGGAATTTCTTGACAAATCCATGATGTATAAGGTATGACTTGTGAACTCACTTGTTACTGAGAAAAAAGCCTCATCCCTTTGTGAGGGTGACTGAGCTTTTTGTGATGAAGTAACAAATCAGTGATCTCTGTAGGGCACCTATGCAGTTTCTCAATAAAAGTCACGTATGACAGCTGTAGAACCTCCCTCACCAAGTCTCATAATTAGTGGAACCAAGGTTGAAGAAATCTCCATGGTGTGATGAGGATGCAACATATGCATAACTCTGTCAGGAATGGAACTGAAGGAAGAGTTATGGGAGTGGAACATTGTCTGATCTAAGGATAACATTTGCTGCTTGAGCCAATGGATCTGAAAGGAAGAAAGGAATAGTGAAAGTCTCCTGTGTGGCAAGTAGATCCATCTGGAAGACCCAATATATCTACCAGGGACTGAGTAACACCCTGGTGAAGTTCTGTCAGGAAAGAAAGATCCCAGATTCCCATCTGGATCTATCCAAGTGGAGAAGGTACTACATACTTTGATGCAGAGTGTGTAGGTTTGAATCCTGCCGTGGACTGAGAGATAATGTTTGTAAATAATTTTGCCTGTTTGCAAATTGTTAAGCACATACTCTTTGTATATGACTATGTTGAGCTTATACATATACATGTATAACTGTGTTGAGTTATACGAGTGCAATGGCTCATTAAATGGGATTCCAATTTTGTGAAAAGAAATCTAAGCAAAATCTGTTAAGAGTACTATAAAGTCCTACCTCAATTTTCTTTAGCTTCTCTGAAAGTCTGAGTGTCTTATTGAATGATTCCACCCGAACCATAAAGGTCTTCCTCGTGAACTAGATGTGCTTGGTTAAATTCTCTGGAAGAGACTTGATATTTGAGTGAAGTTCTGCCTCGGTGTCTCCTTGACCCCGCAAAATTTAGTCAACTGCATAAATCATTAGCCAAAATACTTAATTTTTTAAACTTAACTTTCAGTGTGAAACACTGTATGTTACACTGTGCTACTATTATTTTTTAACATATCAGCCATTTCCCACTGAGGTAAGGTGACCTGAATAGGAGGAAACACTTTCACCATCACTCATCACTCTTGCCAGAATGAAGGTACTGTACATCCCACTTCCAAGACTAAAGTTCAGTGAACCAATTTCCCTGAATTTTTTCACATTACCTTGCTCACATCCCAACAGAACATAAAGTAATAATAATTAATAATAATAATAATAATAATAATAATAATAATAATAAAAATAATAATAACAATAATAATAATAAGGCCAAGGCAGGATAACCCTGCCATGGCAGATAGCCAAATGTCTAAGAAAATAGAGTTAATCCCAATATGAGATGCTGCTGCTACTATTTCCAGAAGTACATGCCTATTGTGTACCATATCATCCTAGAAAGAGGCCATGGAATGTGGCAGTATAGAAAACTACAGTTAATATAAAGAGGAGGAATTTTGGTATAAGTTTTATGTATGGCATCTAAGCTTGTACAGGCAAAGCATGTAAAAATATAAATTCTTTGAAAAGTTTCTGAATAGTGACAATCCCAAATTGCAAAAAAATTTTAGGTCTCAAAATTGTAAAAGAAAAAAAGTAACACTGTACTGTAACTGTAGTTGGATGCAGTGATGTGTTATGTTTAAGAATAGATCAATATATACAAGTACTTTACTGTAGTTGGTAAGTAGGAGTTTATCTGTTGCACCATATTAACAGTTTGGCGACCTAGTCTTAGACCAGATTGCTGGGGCAATGATTGTAAAGGAAATATTGTGTGGAAAGAACTATAAACCCTTTGACTGTTGCAAGCCCCCCTTTTTGAAACTGTCATTCATGGTGCAAAATTTTTGAAAAAAAAAATAATTATTTTTTGTTATGAAATGATAGAGAATCTTTTCCCGATGGTAATGACACCAAAAGTACAAAATTGGTCGAAAACTCAGGATTACCTTTCCCGCAAAATTGCGGTCTCGGCAACAATAAAACCCAA
>NW_026493351.1:0-47435 GCF_026875155.1 Cherax quadricarinatus
CCAACAAGTGTTGGACGACATACATACAGATGAGGAGGAGGTGAAGAAACTGCTAAGGGACATCGATACCTCAAAGGCAATGGGACCGGACAACATCTCCCGTGGGTCCTTAGAGAGGGAGCAGATATGTTGTGCGTGCCACTTGCCACAATCTTCAACACATCCCTGGAAACTGGGCAACTACCTGAGGTATGGAAGACGGCAAATGTAGTTCCCATTTATAAAAAAGGAGACAGAAAAGAGGCACTAAACTATAGACCTGTGTCATTGACGTGTATAGTATGCAAAATTATGGAGAAGATTGTCAGGAGGAGAGTGGTGGAGCACCTGGAACGGAACAGGAGTATAAATGCCAACCAGCACGGATTCACGGAAGGCAAATCCTGTGTCACAAACCTTCTGGAGTTTTACGATAAAATAACAGAAGTAAGACAAGAGAGAGAGGGTGGGTTGATTGCATCTTCTTGGACTGCAAGAAGGCCTTTGACACAGTTCCTCACAAGAGATTAGTGCAGAAGCTAGAGCATCAGGCGCATATAACAGGAAGGGCACTGCAATGGATCAGAGAATACCTGACAGGGAGGCAACAACGAGTCATGGTACGTAATGATGTATCACAGTGGGCACCTGTGACGAGCGGGGTCCCACAGGGGTCGGTCCTAGGACCAGTGCTATTTTTGGTATATGTGAACGACATGACGGAAGGGTTGGATTCAGAAGTGTCCCTGTTTGCAGATGATGTGAAGTTAATGAGAGAATTAAATCTGATGAAGACCAGGCAGGACTTCAAAGAGACCTGGACAGACTGGACACCTGGTCCAGCAAATGGCTTCTCGAATTAATCCTGCCAAATGCAAAGTCATGAAGATAGGGGAAGGGCACAGAAGACCACAGACAGAGTATAGGCTAGGTGGCCAAAGACTGCAAACCTCACTCAAGGAGAAAGATCTTGGGGTGAGTATAACACCGAGCATGTCTCCGGAAGCACACATCAATCAGATAACTGCTGCAGCATATGGGCGCCTGGCAAACCTGAGAACAGCATTCCGATACCTTAGTAAGGAATCATTCAAGACACTGTACACCGTGTATGTCAGGCCCATACTGGAGTATGCAGCACCTGTTTGGAACCCGCACTTGATAAAGCACGTCAAGAAACTAGAGAAAGTACAAAGGTTTGCGACAAGGTTAGTTCCAGAGCTAAGGGGAATGTCCTATGAAGAAAGATTAAGGGAAATCGGCCTGACGACACTGGAGGACAGGAGGGTCAGGGGAGACATGATAACGACATATAAAATACTGCGTGGAATAGACAAGGTGGACAAAGACAGGATGTTCCAGGGAGGGGACACAGAAACAAGAGGTCACAATTGGAAGTTGAAGACACAAATGAGTCAGAGAGATAGTAGGAAGTATTTCTTCAGTCATAGAGTTGTAAGGCAGTGGAATAGCCTAGAAAATGACGTAGTGGAGGCAGGAACCATACACAGTTTTAAGACGAGGTTTGATAAAGCTCATGGAGCGGGGAGAGAGAGGGCCCAGTAGCAACCGGTGAAGAGGCGGGGCCAGGAGCTAGGACTCGACCCCTGCAACCACAAATAGGTGAGTACAAATAGGTGAGTACACACACACACACACACACACACACACACACACATCATCACAGACATGGTGGGTGCAGACGTGGGTGCACAAGGCTCCGAGAACCTTCTTGTTTTTGAGGCATGCAATAACCGCTAGCAATAATCAGTGGTAGTGACAAAGTCAGTGAACAAGCCTATGAGTGATAACTATAGTTATTAGTTGAAAAAAATTGAGAGGAAACCTGAATTCAGTATTTTTTTTTTAAAAGTGCCAAACCGTTGTGTATCTACTAGGCACTGTTGCCACACAGATACAAACATAAAAAGATCAAAGTGAGTGTGGAAACGGGTGATCAAGAATTACCAGCGTTTGGTTAACAAGTGAAATGTGGGGCACCGTAATGTGAGAGTGAAAAAGTTAATAAACAAAAGGAGAAAGAAAAAATAAAATATACAACAAGGGAAGGTGGCAGTAGGCCTACTGAAGCAGTAGTTTGTATGCCATTATACATATAAAGTGTAACACCGAATGTGAAGTGTATTCTGTAATAAGCGAAAAGTGAAATCACTTGAGGAACGCGGGATGCATGAGCATATATGGTTATAAACATCACGGGTGAAGGAGTTACAAAAAGTGATAGAAGGCCTATGTACGACGACTACGTCATCAGCTTCTGGCAACTTGTCATCACACCGCTGCCAGCGCAAGTATTGCTCACCTGTTGAGGTTGCATTTTGCAAGGTTGAGTTCTGGTCCTGCATCACTGTTAGATACTGGTCACTCACTCCTGCAAGCCATTACCAGAATTAGAGTAGAAATAGCATAGACGAGAGTACAAGGAGTAAAGAGGTAGTGAGGGATAACGTCAGACACTTAAGCTGTGACAAGCTAAATTTTACAACCTAGCTACTTTCTGAATTTTATAAGTAGAATCAAAAAGTGTTACAAGTATTGGTAAGCTTAGAATTACTGGTATCTACCGGTATTTATTAGCATATGAATACTTAGAAGTGGGGGCACACACACACACCACACACACACACACACACCACACACACACACACACACACACACACACACACACACACACACACACACACACACACACACACACACACACACACACACACACACACACACACACACATATATATATATACACACACACACATACACACACACACATACACACATACACACACACATAAACACACATACACCACACACACACGCACACACACACACACATACACACATACACACATACACACACACACATACACATACACACACACACATACACATACACACACAAACCACACACACACACACACACACACACACACACACACACACACACACACACACACACACACACACACAGGAACAAGCACTTGTAAGCTGGAGTACACATGCAAACACACACATACACATACAGGATATTTCACACTGTCCTGTGAACTGACCATCTGAACCTCTCTCCTCTCTCTCTCCCTCTCTTCCTATCCTAGGTAGAGACCTATCTCTCTCTACCTATATCACTCTTTACCTATATATCTCTCTCTACCTATCACTCTCTACCTATCTCTCTCTCTCTCTTCCCTCTCCCATCTCTCCCTCTAACATCTCTTCCCTCTAACACCTCCCCCCTCTAACATCTCTCCCCTCTAACATCTCTCCCCTCCCATTATCTCTCCCCTCCTCCCCTCTCTCTCCCCCTAGCCTCTCTCTCCCCCTAGCCTCTCTCTCCCCTCTCGCTCTTCCATCTCCCCCCTCTTTCCCACCTTCTCTCCCTCTCTCCCTCCTCTCTCTCCCTCTCTCTTTCCCTTCTCTCTCTCTCTCTTCCCCCGTCTCCTTCCCCCCTCTTTCTCTCCCTCTTCTCTCTCTCTCTCTCTCTCTCTCTCTCCTCTCTCTTCTCTCTCTCTCCTCTCTCTCTCTCTCTCCCCTCTCTCTCTCTCTCTCTCCTCTCTCTCCTCCCCTTTTCTCTCTCTCTCTCTCTCTCTCTTTTCTTTCTCTCTCTCTCTCTTTTCTCTCTCTCTCTCTCTCTCTCTCTCTCTCCCCTCTCCCCTCTCTCTCTCTCTCTCTCTCTCTCTCTCTCTCTCTCTCTCTCTCTCTGCTCTCTCTCTTTCCCATTTTCCCTTCCCTCACTCTCCCCTCTCCTCCCCCTTCTCTTCCTCTCTCCCCCTCTCTCTCTCATTCTCACTCTCTTTTCCCCTTTTTCCTTCTCACTATCCCCCTCTCTCTTTCTACCTTCCCTTCTCTCTCTCTCTCTCTCTCTCTCCCCTCTTCCTTATCTCTCCCCTCTCTCTCTCTCTCTCTCTCTCTCTCCATCTCATCCCCATTTTCCCTTCTCACTCTCCCCCCCCTCCTTCCTTCCTTCTCTCATCTTTCCCCCTCTCACACTCTCTCTCCCCCTTTCCCTTTCCCTTCACTCTCCCCTCTCTCTCTCCTTTCCTTTCCCTTCTCTCTTCTCTCACAAAAAAAAATGGTGGGGACTCGCAGGAACCAAGGATCAGATGAGAATGGTTCTGGTAGGGAGGAGTGGATGGAGGAGCAGTGGAAAAGGATGGAACAAGAGTGGGAGAGAAAATTAGGAGAGCTTTCTGAAAAAATGGAGAAAGAGCTCTCTATAAAATTGGAAAAGAGGTTGGAGAAGGAGACAAAGAATTGGGAGGCACAAGTCGAAACTGCAGTAGCCAAGATAAGGGTCCTACAAGTTGAGATAAATAGGCTGAAGCGAGTTACAGGGGCAGTGACCAGAGAAGACACAGCATATGAAGCTGCGAGGCCGAACAGGAAGGAAGGAATTATGAATTATGCTTAGGTCATATCAGCCTGCCAAGGAGGGCCAAAGAGTGAAAGGGAAGAACACCTGGTTGCAGATGGAGAGGGTGATAGGTCGAATGCTGAGGCACAACCATGCTATCAAGAGCCACTGGAAAAATCAAGAGAGAAACTGACCACATACAAGCAGGATCCAGAGTCACAGAGGGTGAGGCAGTGAGAGGAGAAAAGGGCAAAATCAGTGTTTATCCATGGGCTTCAGGAGAGAGAGGAAAGGACACACACTGAAAGGCAGCAGGAAGAAACAAAGGAGATTGAGAAAATCATCACGGAAATAGGTGAAGAGATGGACGAGATTGTAAATTTTCAGAGAATAGGGGGGTACTCGAAGGGGAGAAACCGACCAATCAAGCTGATTCTCAGGACGGAAACAGTGTGGAACAGGATCCTCCAAGAGAAACCACGATTGAAATACTCGGAAGAGTACAAGACGTTGTTCCTAGACAGAGACAGAACACAATCAGAACGACAGCAGCTGCAGGAGAGGACAAAAAAACGAAAGGAGCTAGGAAAAGAGACAAGGATGGAACCAGCAGAGGTCAGTCAGAGCAGAACAGAACAGCAAGGGCAAGCACACACACAACTATTCTCAGAACCATACAACCTATCACACCATCCCAACACACACTACAATCCATACCCACAGCCTCCACCCAACACCGAGCTATAGAATCCCAAAGTATGCTACCAGGTCTCCCACCCTCACAGGCCCCCCAAACCACAGTGTTGGAAAGGAAACTGAAGGTATGGTACACAAACGCTGATGGAATAACAAATAAGTGGGAGGAGTGGCATGAAAGAGTCAAAGAGGCATCACCAGACATCATAGCTCTCACAGAAACCAAGCTTACAGGTATGATAACAGATGCCATCTTTCCAACAGGATACCAAATCCTGAGGAAAGACAGAGGGAACAGGGGGGTGGAGGAATGGCATTGCTGATCAAAAATTGCTGGAATTTTAATGAGCTGGAGAGAGGAGACAGCGGAGAAGAAAGTGATTACATAGCGGGAACGCTTCACTCTGGAGGTCCCAAGGTGGTAATAGCAGTGATGTATAACCCACCACAGAACAGCAGGAGGCCAAGACAAGAGTACGACGAGAGCAATAGAGCGATGGTTGACACACTGGCTAGAGTGGCCAGAAGAGCTCATGCATGCAGGGCAAAGCTCCTGATCATGGGTGACTTTAACCACAAGGAGATCGATTGGGAGAACTTGGACCCGCATGGGGGCCAAGATACATGGAGGGCTAAGATGATGGAGGTGATACTGGAAAACTTCATGTACCAACACGTAAGTGACACTACAAGAGAGAGAGGAGAGGATGAACCAGCAAGGCTGGACTTAGTATTCACCTTGAGTAGTGCAGATATCGAGTACATCACATATGAAAGACCCCTTGGGGCCAGTGACCATGTGGTTTTAAGCTTCGAATACACAGTAGAGCTACAAGTGGAGGGAGAAGCAGGAAGGCCAGGACGAATGAAGCCAAACTACAAGAAAGGGGACTACACAGGAATGAGGAACTTCCTGAACGGGGTTCAGTGGGACAGAGAACTGGCAGGGAAGCCAGTTAATGAGATGATGGAATATGTAGCAACAAAATGCAAGGAGGCTGAGGAGAGGTTTGTACCCAAGGGTAACAGGAATAATGAAAAAGCCAGGATGAGCCCATGGTTTACCCAAAGGTGCAGGGAGGCAAAAACCAAGTGTGCTAGGGAATGGAAGAAATATAGAAGGCAAAAGACCCAGGAGAATGAGGAGAGCAGTCATAGAGCCAGAAACGAATATGCACAGTTAAGAAGGGAGGCCCAAGGACAATATGAAAATGACATAGCAACGAAAGCCAAATCTGACCCGAAACTGTTATACAGCCACATCAGGAGGAAAACTACAGTCAAGGACCAGGTAATCAGGCTAAGGAAGGAAGGAGGAGAGACAACAAGAAATGACCGTGAAGTATGTGAGGAACTCAACAAGAGATTCAAAGAAGTGTTCACAGAGGAGACAGAAGGGGCTCCAGAAAGACGGAGAGGTGGGGCACACCACCATGTGCTGGACACAGTGCACACAACCGAGAAAGAAGTGAAGAGGCTTCTGAGCGAGCTAGATATCTCAAAGGCAATGGGGCCAGATAACATCTCCCCATGGGTATTGAGAGAAGGAGCAGAGGCGCTATGTGTACCCCTAACAACAATATTCAATACATCTATCGAAACAGGGAGATTGCCTAAGGCATGGAAGACAGCAAATATAGTCCCAATCTTTAAAAAAGGAGAGAGACATGAAGCATTAAACTACAGACCAGTGTCACTGACATGTATAGTATGCAAAATCATGGACAAGATTATCAGGAGAAGAGTGGTGGAACACCTAGAAAGGAACGATCTCATCAACAGCAGCCAACATGGTTTCAGGGACGGGAAATCCTGTGTCACAAACCTACTGGAGTTTTATGACATGGTGACAGCAGTAAGACAAGAGAGAGAGGGGTGGGTGGATTGCATATTCTTGGACTGCAAGAAGGCGTTTGACACAGTTTCACACAAGAGATTGGTGCAAAAACTGGAGGACCAAGCAGGGATAACAGGGAAGGCACTACAATGGATCAGGGAATACTTGTCAGGAAGACAGCAGCGAGTCATGGGACGTGGCGAGGTGTTAGAGTGGGCACCTGTGACCCAGCAGGTCCCACAGGGGTCAGTCCTAGGACCAGTGCTGTTTCTGGTATTTGTGAACGACATGACGGAAGGAATAGACTCTGAGGTGTCCCTGTTTGCAGATGACGTGAAGCTGATGAGAAGAATTCACTCGATCGAAGACCAGGCAGAACTACAAAGGGATCTGGACAGGCTGCAGACCTGGTCCAGCAATTGGCTCCTGGAGTTCAATCCCACCAAGTACAAAGTCATGAAGATTGGGGAAGGGCAAAGAAGACCGCAGACGGAGTACAGTCTATGGGGGCCAGAGACTACAAACCTCACTCAAGGAAAAAGATCTTGGGGTGAGTATAACACCAGGCACATCTCCTGAAGCGCATATCAACCAAATAACTGCTGCAGCATATGGGCGCCTAGCAAACCTCAGAACAGCATTCCGACATCTTAATAAGGAATCGTTCAGGACCCTGTACACCGTGTACGTTAGGCCCATATTGGAGTATGCGGCACCAGTTTGGAACCCACACCTAGCCAAGCACGTAAAGAAACTAGAGAAAGTGCAAAGGTTTGCAACAAGACTAGTCCCAGAGCTAAGAGGTATGTCCTACGAGGAGAGGTTAAGGGAAATCAACCTGACGACACTGGAGGACAGGAGAGAAAGGGG
The DNA here is from genome assembly GCF_026875155.1 of Cherax quadricarinatus. Classification (NCBI taxonomy): domain Eukaryota; kingdom Metazoa; phylum Arthropoda; class Malacostraca; order Decapoda; family Parastacidae; genus Cherax; species Cherax quadricarinatus. The sequence continues at coordinate 7,755 of NW_026493351.1, forward strand.
GGACATGATAACGACATACAAAATACTGAGAGGAATTGACAAGGTGGACAAAGACAGGATGTTCCAGAGATTGGACACAGTAACAAGGGGACACAGTTGGAAGTTGAAGACACAGATGAATCACAGGGATGTTAGGAAGTATTTCTTCAGCCACAGAGTAGTCAGTAAGTGGAATAGTTTGGGAAGCGATGTAGTGGAGCCAGGATCCATACATAGCTTTAAGCAGAGGTATGATAAAGCTCACGGCTCAGGGAGAGTGACCTAGTAGCGATCAGTGAAGAGGCGGGGCCAGGAACTCGGACTCGACCCCTGCAACTTCAACTAGGTGAGTACACACACACACACCATTTAACTTTTAACAACACCAAAAAACACCATCAATTACCTTTGAATACTCCAAAAACATCATTCGAACACAGCCAATTCACCACTGAATACTACTAAAACACCACTGAATACGGTCAAAACACCACCAAAATCACCATAAACTAAGATCAACATCACAGACTAACACCCATTTTCACACAAATCCTCTCATATCACTATAACCAAGACAATTACCAATTTCTATGAGTACACTCACCTCCGACTAAGATATAACATGAGCGCAAAAAACATGAACACAACCCACAACACCCACAACAACAACCCACTTATAACATCTTTTTTGGTATCTCTAGTTCAACAACAACACCCACAACCCACAACACCCACAACAACAACCCACAACTTATAACCATTTTCAGCATCTTTAGTTCGACAACAACACTCACAACCCACAAACACTCACAACCCACAACACCCACAACAACAACCCACTTATAACATCTTTTTCGATATCTCTAGTTCGACAACAATACCCACAACCCACAACACCCACAACCCACATCACTCACAACCCACAACACCCACAACTCACATGACCCACAACATCAACCCACTTATAACATCTTTTCGGCATCTCTAGTTCGACAACAATACCCACAACCCACAACACCCACAACCCACATCACTCACAACCCACAACACCCACAACCCACATCACCCACAACATCAACCCACTTATAACATCTTTTCGGTATCTCTAGATCGACAACAACACCCACAACCACCCCAACACCCACATCCCACAAACACCCACAACCCACATCACCCACACCCCACAACACCCACAACAACAACCCACAACTTAAACCACTTTTCAGCATCTCTAGTTCGACAACAACACCCACTTCCCACATCACTCACAACCCATAACACCCACAACAACAACCCACTTATAACATCCATTTTGGTATCTCTAGTTCGTCAACAACACCCACAACCCACATCACTCACAACCCATAACACCCACAACAACAACCCACTTATAACATCCATTTTGGTATCTCTAGTTCGTCAACAACACCCACAACCCACAACCCACAACACCCCACAACCCACAACAACAACCCACTCATAACATCTTTTTCGATATCTCTAGTTCGACAACAATACCCACAACCCACAACACCCACAACCCCACAACACCCCACGACCACAACACCTACAACAACAACCCACTTATAACATCTTTTTCGATATCTCTAGTTCGACAACAATACCCCAACCCTCATCACTTACCAATTTATTCACAATTTTTCCACTTTCGACACAATTTTTCCCATTCTTTTTACTGAATCTTAAATGTAATTTCCCTTTTCCCTCCCTACATTATTTAAAATTCAAATAAAACCCTCTCCTTTACCATCTCCTTGACCCCCATAAATTAATTTTTTATACTCACAACAAGAAATTTCCCATCCCCAATTACTCCCGCCCATGTTTTAACAACTCTAATCTTTTCCAGTGTTTTCGAAAACTTTTAAACTTTTTAAATTTCTTTTATAATATTCACCATTTTTTTTTTAAAAACCTTTATTTTCATTTAAAAATTCCCCCATATTTCTTTAAAATTTTTTTAATACAACCCTCCCCCATACCCCTCTCCATTTTCACCACATTTTTCAAACCCCTCACCCTTTTTCCCCCAAAAACATTCTTCAGAAAACAAACCAAAAAATCACTTTTCCCAAAATTCAAAAAATGCATCTCATCCCCCCTTCTCAAACCCACAAAAAACACTTTTTAACCAAAAATATTCCCCAAAATTCTATGCCCAACTAACAAAAACCAAAACAACTCATTTTACTTTGAAAACCTTCAAAACACTTCTATTAAACATCTTTTTGGGGCCCACCTTTTTCTCTTTAAAATCTCTTAAAAAAATTTTTTTCTCCTTTCCGAAAATTTTTTATCTTTCTCCCTACAGAAAAAAAAAACCCCCCCAGTTTTTTAAACACCTTCAAAAATTCATTTGAACTCACAAAAAAACCCCTTTTTGGACATTTTCCAAACAAACTGAAACTTTTCCCCAAAAAACCTTTTTTTGTTTACTCCCAAAAAGATTTGACATCTCAAAATTTATTTACATTTACATATTTCATTAAATTTCCCAACTCACCCCCCAAACTCCCCCCCTCAGTCTCCAATTTTTTACAACGGGGTTATCACAAAAAACAAAACTCAAAACCACTTTTGTCATGATTCGTTACCCATTTTAAAACCACCAACCACCACAAAACCCACAACACACAACACCACAAAACACCCCCCACACCCCACACACACAAAACCACACACCACACCCCACTTTCCCTTTTGTACAACACCAAAAACTTCATCAATTACCTTTGATTACAAAAAAAAAAAAAAAAATTCCAGTTTTAATTTTTCAAGAAACATCATCAAACTCCTTTAAAAATACTCCCAAAACACCACTGAATATACCAAAACAGCCCCCGAATACTCCCCAAAAAAAACACAAAAGTCACCGAAACTAAAGATAAACACCACCAACTAACACCTTTTTTTCACAAAAACCCCCTAAAAATCACTAAAACCCAAAGGGACGACCACTCACCTCAGCTTTTTTATATAAAAATGAGCCCAAAAAAAAAAAAAAAAATTAAAAAAAAAAAAAAAATTTTCTTTTAAAAATTTTCTTTTTTGAAAATCCCCCAAAAAAAACCCCTTTTTGAACATTTCCAAAAAAAACACCGAAAACTTTTTCAGTGGTTTTCACCAAAAAATTTAAAAAACATAACATGTACCACACACAAAAACCCAAAAAAACAAAAGACATCCTTTTCCCTTATCATCTTTTAAACCCTCTTTTTAAAAATTCGCCCCCAAAAAAATCAAAAATTAAACCAACCCCTTTAAAAATATTTAATAAATTTTCCCCTCCTTTCCCCCCAATAACTTACCACCCCCAAAAGATAGGGTTTACCTCCCTTAAATTCACCCCCTTCCGGGGTTTTTCTTGCCCGACGTCACCACCCCCTTTTATCCCTTTTAAACCCTTTTTAAAGAGGAAAGGAAAAACTTTTTTTTAAACCGGTTATATCTCCAATTCTAAGTTCACCAAAAAAAAACCCTTTTTTAACCAAATTCTATAACCCCCCCAAACCAAAGGGATCAAACTTTTTTGGTTACAAAAATCTTTTTTAAAACATTATCATAACAAAATTTACTAAAACCATCTATACTTTTACTAAGATCGAAAATTAACTTTTTTTGTCTTCTCTAACTCACTCACCCTTTTTAAAAATTCTCTTTTCCCACACTTACCTTTTCATTAACCGAAAATTACCCCTCATCCACCAAATCCCCCCTCATTTTTCCAGTTTACAACTTTTAGCACAAAAAAAAAATTTAACTCATACAATTGACTTTGAGGACTTTCCCACAACTAACTCACTGCTAACTTTAAACCCAAACTCTAAACACCCCAAACCCCACTGAACATTTTCCCAAAAAAAATACTCTGCCCCCATTATTTGAACCCCCTCAAAAACCCCAAATCAAAAAAACCTCGGGAATACCCCCAAAACCCAAAAAAAAATTAAATCCCAAAATTAACACGGAATACTCCCAAAAAACACCGTAAAAACTTTCAGAAATTTTAAGTTTGTTACCAGCTAAACCCAATTTTTTTTGTTTAATTCCCTAAAAATCACTAAAACCCCCAATTTTCCCTCCCCCCCATTGGTCGCAAAAAAAAAAAAGGAAAAATTTGAACAAAAAACCTAATACACAAACATTTTTTGGGACAGGGATCACCATAAAACTAAAAAAACATATCTTGTACAACATAAATCTAAGACAACCACAACAACAATCACCCCCTTTTTTCCAATTTACCCCAAAAATCACTTTAAAATACAGAAAACACTAAATTTTTTATTTAAATTTTCCCCAAAAAAATCTTTTTTGACAATTTTCTAAGGCACTCACCTCCTAGCCACCCAACACACGAGGGACACCCCAAAAGGGGGGGGCGGGGGTCACCTCCCAGTTGGGCCCCCTTCCCCAAATCCCCTTTTGTGTTTACTTGGGGGGGTCAGTAACACCCACACAACCCACCTTGTTTTTAAACCCGTTGTTCCCACAATTTTTTAAGAAAACCCATTTAAAAAGACGGGGTTTTCCCAAATTTTTTTTTTGAACCCCCCCCCCTTTATTTTGGAAAAACTATTTTTATAAAATTTTTCCCAAAAACGTACCTTTAATGTTTTGGGGGGCCCCATCTTTTCAAACCCCAAAAAATACTTGAGCAAATTTTTTTTTTTTTTTTTAAAAACTTATTTTTTTAAACATTCCCCACAAAAATAAGGGCAAACACAAAAAATACCACGGGGCACTTCCACCAACATCTATAAAAATAACATGACCCCCCCTTTTAAACTTTTCCCAAAATCACCAAAAAAAAAAAAAAAAAAAATAATTTCACACACCCCTCAACTTATAAAATTTCAATCAAAAAATTTAAAAACATGAGACCTACACACCCAAAACTAAGAAAAATTACCCCAACTTTTGGGCATAACACTTTAAATAAGAATAACCCCAAAAAAAAATACTTTTTAAATTAACAATAAATTTTTAAACATTTAAACACAAAAAAAAATTTACCATTTTTTTTAAGAGACATTACCCGGGAAATAAGTCACCACCTCCAACTAAAAACACAATCACTTTACCTTTAAATTCATGTTTTTAAATATTCATCAACAAAAAATTTTTAAAAAAAAATTTTTCCCCAAATTAATTATAATCATTCAAAAAAAAAAGGGTTTTTTTAAAACATTTTTCTCAAAAAATAAATATTCATACCACAATTTTTCATTTTTTCACCTATGGTTTTCATATCCCTATTTTTCATCCACATCATCCCTAAAAACCTTTTTTTCCTTATTCCCTCCTTTTATCTCTTAGAGTATTTTAAACCCACGACCCCTCATGACACTAGGAGCCAAAAGTGTTTGTAGGTGGTGTTTGGGGTGGTTAAAGGTTTGCTTTTTGCCCCCATTTTTCCGTTTCCCCTGAAGGTTTTTCGTCCCCCGGGGTTCCAAAAATTCTAGGTGATATACGGTGAAAAAAGGAAGGTGTTTTTTGGGGTTTATGTGGATTTAGGAAAAATGATATTGTTAAAATGGTTTAGAAATTTATTTAAAAGTGGTTTTTAATATTTTGTTTGGGAAAAAAAGTGGTTTTAAAAAAAAATCTTATTTTTTGATGATTAAATTAAATTTTGGGGGATTAAATTGTATTAATTTTTTAGTTGATAAACGGGTTTAAAATGAAATTTTGTAAAATGTTGGGGGAAATTTGTTTTGGGGGTGTGTGACTTTGTTTTGGTTTAAAGGGCTCATGACTTGGTAAATTTTTTTGTGCTTATGTCTTATATTTATTGTCAAAAATGGGCAAGTTTAGGTTTTGGTGTTTTTTTTTTTTATTATTGTGTATTTTCAGTTGGGAGGTTGGGAATTTTCTTAGATTTGATGTGTATGGTCTCATGTCTTTTAAATTTTTTGATTGAAATGTATAAGTTGTGGGTGTGTTTTATTATTATTTTTTTTTTTTGGTGTTTTTTGGTATGTTAAAAAGTGGTCATGTTATGTTATTGATGGTTTTTGGTTTGGGAAATGTTTGTGGGATTTTTTTTGGGGTATGTCTTATTTTTTGTCGAATGTTTAAAAAAAATAAGTGTTTTCAATGATCATAGGTTTTTGAGGGTTTGGTAGATGATGGCAAAAAAAAAGATATGGAAATTTGGGGATCGTGATTTTTTGTGTGAATGATTATGAAAAAGAGTGTTTTTTTGTGATTATTGTGGTGGGGTCATAAAAAACTGGTAATCGTTTTTGGTTATTGTGTTTTTAGGTATTGGGGTTTAAAAAAGGTTGAAACAAGGTGGGGTTTGGGGTGTGGGTGTTACCCCAAACCCCCAAGTAAAAACAGAAAGGGAGTGTGACGTCACTGGGGGGGGACCCCCGCCGGTCCTGTGAGGTTTTTGGGACATCATGTGTTGGTGGTAGTGAGGTGGGGTGCGCTTAGATATTGTAAATATGATTTTTTTTGTGTGTGAAAGTTTATAAAAATGAGTGTTTTTCTGCGATATTAGTTTATTTTTTAGGTAAGTTTAACCCGGGTGATTGTTGTTTTGGGGGTTGTCTTTTGATTTATGTGTGTACAAGATATATTTTAGTTTTTGGTGATCATGTTCTAAGGTTTGTTATTAGGTTTGTGTTAAAATTTTTTTTTTTTTTTTGTTTCCCCAAAGGGGGGGGGAGTTCTTGGTTATAGTGAAATTTTAAAGGGGAAATTTCTTATAAAAGGGTGTTAGCCCCGGCGATGGGTTAAAATTTGTTTCTGGTGATTTTGGGCGGTGGGTTTTTTTAGGATTTCCCGTGGGATTTGGTAAGTAATCTTGTTTTTTTGGGGGTATTTGGGGGTTTGATTTTTTGTTTTTTAAGGTGTTCAAATGATGTGCAAAATATTTTTTAAAGATGTTCAGTGGGTGTTTTGGTTTATGTTCGAGTTGGTTCAAAGTTTGTAGTTTTGTTGTTGTTTTAATGTTCATGTCATTTGTTTATTTAGTTTTGTTTTTTTTTTTTTGTTAAAGTTGTAAAAATTGGAGAAGAGGGAGGATTTTTTGGTGGATGGATTTTAATTTTGGTTAATGAAATGTGTAAATTAGAGGGAAAACAAAGTGTGATGTCATGGGGAGGGATCCCATCTGTGTTGGGTTTTTTTTGGTGGTATGGGAGGAGTGTTTTTTAGATATTTTATTTGGGGTTGGTGATTGTGGGTTTTTTGTGCGGGGAAAGTTTATAAAAAAGAGTGGGGCATTGATGGGTAGTTGATGGATTTTCTTAGTTTTTGTTTTTTTTTGTGTGTGTAAAATTTTTTTATGTTTTTTAGTTGGTGGTGATCCCGCTGGGAAGTGTTTCGGTGTTTTTTTGGAAATGTTCAAAGGTTTTTTTTTTGTGAGTATTTTTAAAGATTTTGAGAATTTTTTTTTTTTTTTTTTTTGCCCCCATGTTTATTAAATTTGTCTGAGGTGAGTTGGGGGTCGTCTTGGTTTTTAGGGATTTGAGGGGGTTTTTTGTGAAAAAATGGTTTTAGTTGGGGGGTGGGGTTTATCTTAGTTTTTGGGACTTTTATTTTTTTTGGGGAGTATTCGGGTGCTGTTTTGGTTTGTATTCAGTGGTGTTTTGGGGAGTATTTCAAAGGAGTTTTTATGATGTTTCGTGAAAGTGTTCAAATGATGGTTTTTTTGGGTAAATCAAAAGGGAATTGATTTATGTTTTTTGGGTTTGTGTACAAAGTAAAAATGGTGTGTGTGGGGTGTGTGTGTTTTGTGTGGGTGTGTGTGTGTGTGTTGTGTTGTGGGTGTGTGTGTGTGTGTTTTGTGTGGGGTGTGTGTTTTTGTGTGTGTGGGGTGTGTTGTTTTTGTGTTGTGGGTTAGTGTTGGTAAAAGGGCTAAAGATATAAAGTGTAAAGAGTTAGTTTTTTTGTGATTTTTTGTTGTAAAAAAAACTGGGGGGGGATGGGGGGGTTTGTTTGGGGGGAATGTGAGTTTTTAATTTTAAAGAAATATGTAAGGTAGATTAAAAATTTGGGGATTTTCAAATTTTTATTTGGGAGAAAAAAGGGGAAGTAATCCAAAAAAGTTGATTTGGGAAATGTTTTCCCGTGTTGTTTTGGGAAAAAGTCCCAAAAAGGGGTTTATGTGAGTATTCAAATGATTTTTGAGAGTGTTCGAAGTAATCTGTGGGTTGTTCTGTAGTGAGATGATAAAGGTTGTCGATGAGAGAATATTTCTTAAGAGATATTGAGAAAAGGTGGTCTCAAATGATGTTGTATGAGAGTGTTTTGAAGGTGTTCAAAGTAAAGTGAGTTGTCTGTGTGTGTTAGTTGGTCATAGAATTTTGTGAATATCTTGGTTACAGTGATTTTTAGTGATTTGAGAAGGGTGATGAGAATGCATTTATGAATGTGAAATGTGATTTTTGTTTTTTGTTCTGAAGAGGTGTGTTGGGAGACGGGTGAGTGGATGTGAAGAAAATGTGGGTGAGATGGAGAGGGGTATGGGGAGGGTTGTATTCAAAATTTAATGAAATATGGGGGGATTTTACTGAAAATAAAGGTAATGTGTGAATATTATAAAAGAAATTATAGAAGTGAAAAGTTATGATACAGTGGAAAAGATTAGAGTGTGTAGAAACATGTCGCAGTAGTTGGGTAGTGAGATTACTTGTTGTGAGTATAATATTAATTTATGTGGATACAAGGAGATGGGTATGGAGAGGATTTTATTAGAATTTTAGTAATGTAGGGAGGAATGTGTATAACATTTAAGATTCAGTAAAAAGAATGGGAAAAATTTGTATCGAAAGTGGAAAAACTGTGAATAAATTGGTAAGTGATGAGAGTTGTGGGTATTGTTGTCGAACTAGAGATATCGAAAAAGATGTTATAAGTGGGTTGTTGTTGTGGTTGTTGTGGGTTGTGGGGTGTTGTGGGTTGTGGGTGTTGTGGGTTGTGGGTATTGTTGTCGAACTAGAGATATCGAAGATGTTATAAGTGGGTTGTTGTTGTGGGTTGTGGGGTGTTGTGGGTTGTGGTTTGTGGGTGTTGTTGACGAACTAGAGATACCAAAACGGATGTTATAAGTGGGATGTTGTTGTGGGTGGTTGTGGGTTGTGAGTGATGGGGGTTTGGGTGTTGTTGTTGAACTAGAGATGCTGAAAAGTGGTTATAAGTTGTGGGTTGTTGTTGTGGGTGTTGTGGGTGGGGGGTGATGTGGCTTGTGGGTGTTGTGCGATGTGGGTGTTGTGGGTTGTGGGTGTTGTTGTCGAACTAGAGATACCGAAAAGATGTTATAAGTGGGTTGATGTTGTGGGTAAATGTGGGTTGTGGGTGTTGTGGGTTGTGAGTGATGTGGGTTGTGGGTGTGTGGGTTGTGGGTATTGTTTGTCGAACTAGAGATATCGAAAAAGGTGTTATAAGTGGGTTGTTGTTGTGGGTGTTGTGGGTTGTGGGGTGTTGTGGGTTGTGGGTGTTGTGGGTTGTGGGTGTTGTTTGTCGAACTAGAGATACCAAAAATGGATGTTGTAAGTGGGTTGTTGTTGTGGGTGTTGCGGGTTGTGAGTGATGTGGGTTGTGGGTGTTGATATCGAACTAGAGATGCTGAAAAGTGGTTATAAGTTGTGGGCTGCTGTTGTGGGTGTTGTGGGGTGTGGGTGATGTGGGTTGTGGGTGCTGTTGTCGAACTAGAGATACCAAAAAAGATGTTATAAGTGGGTTGTTGTTGTGGGTGTTGTGGGTTGTGTTCATGTTTTTTGCGCTCATGTTATATCTTAATTGGAGGTGAGTGTACTCATAGAAATTGGTAATTGTCTTGGTTATAGTGATATGAGGGGATTTGTGTGAAAATGGGTGTTAGTCCTTGATGTTGATCTTAGTTTATGGTGATTTTGATGGTGTTTTGGCTGTATTCAGTGGTGTTTTAGTAGTATTCAGTGGTGTATTTGGGAGTACTCAAATGGTGTTTGAGACTATTCAAAGGTGTTTTTGAAGGTGTTCAAATGATGTGCAAGAGTATTTATGAAGGTGATCTGGGAGTATTCAGTGGTGATTTGGCTGTATTCAAAGGTAATTGATGGTGTTTTTTGGTGTTGTTAAAAGTTAAGTGGTGTGTGTGTGTGTGTGTGTGTGTTAACTTCGTAATATGTAAAATTGTCAGCATAGTTGCTGATCCCTGTGTTATATAGCATATCATATTAGTATCGTCCATGTGCTTTAGATACGAGATCCCTTGTAGGCCTGTGACTTTGTGTGACGTCACGGGATGCACATGTGTAGGCTCGTACCTCTGCCTCCCTCTCAGTCGGCGTAGACCTACAGGCGAAGACAGGCAGAGGCTGGGCTCCACATTCATCATCACAGTCTGACAATATATATGTTACCATCCAACAAGTGTGTCTACCTTCAACCCTCAATATCTCCATTTAAGAACCCCTTACGATAAATGGTGGCATCGGAGGGCCTGTAATTCTGACGATTACAGCGATTTTGGGATAAATTTCGACCGCAAGATGGCCATTTAACACTCACAACCCACAACACCCACAACAACAACCCGCTTATAACTTCTTTTTGGTATCTCTAGTTCGACAACAATACCCACAACCCACACACCCACTAACCACTTATAAACATCTTTCGGTATCTCAGTTCGAGACCACAACACCCACAACCCACATCACCCACAACCCACAACACCCACAACCCACATCACCCACAACCATCAACCCACTTATAACATCTTTTCGTATCTCTAGTTTTCGACAACAACACCCACAACCACAACACCCACAACCCACATCCCCACAACAACAACCCACTTATAACATCTTTTCGGTATCTCTAGTTTCTACAAACAATCACCCACAACTTGCCTCAACAAACCCACAACCCACAACACCCCACAACACCCACAACCAACAACTCACTTAAAACATTCTTTTTCTCGATATCTCTAGTTCGACACAATACCCACAACCCTCATCATCTTACCAATTTTATTCACAATTTTCCTCTTGATACAATTTTTCCACCTTCTTTTTATTGACTCTTAAAATGTCATACGAGCAGACCTCCCTACTTACTAAAATTTCTAAATAAATCCTCTCCATACCCTCTCCTTGATCCACATAATAATTTAATATTAATTCACAACAAGTAGTCACACTACCCAACTACTGCGACAATGTTTCTACACACTCCAATCTTTTCCAGTGTATCATAACTTTTCACTTCTATATTTTTTTTTATAATATTCACACATTACCTTTTATTTTCAGCAAAATCCCCCCCCATACTTCAATAATTTTTAATACAACCCTCCCATACCCTCTCCATCTAACCCACATTTCTTCACATCCACTCACGCCGTCACCAACACTCTCCTTCGAACAAACATACAAAATCACATAAATGCATCTCATAAATGCATCCCATCACCCATCACAAATCCACTAAAATCACTGTATCCCAAGATATTCCAAAGGCATTCTATGATCACCTAACTCACACAGACAACTCACTTTACTTTGAACACCTTTCAAAACACTCTCATACCATCTCATTGAGACCACCTTTCTCAATATCTCTTAAGAAATATTCTCATATCGAAACCTTTATCATCTCACTACAGAACAAACCCCAAGATTACTTCGAACATACCTCAGAAATCATTTGAATACTCACATAAACTACCTTTGCACATTTTCCAAACAACACTGAAACATTTCCAAGTCAACATTTGAATACTCCCAAATAAGATTTGACATCTCTAATTTATCTACCCCACTTTTACAAACATATTCCATTAAATTACACATCATTCCCCAAACTCCTCCCTCAATCTCCAGATTTTACACCATATCCACAAAAACTACTCATACACTATGTCATGAGACATTACCAACACTAACACACACACACACACACACCACACACACACCACACCACACACACACACACACACACACCACTTTACTTTGTACAACACCAAAACACATCATCAATTACCTTTTTGATTACTCCAAAACATCATTTGAACACATTCATAGAAACAATCACAAAAAACTCCTTTAATACCTCCCAAAACACACTGAAATACTACCAAAACAGCACAGAACACTGCCCAACCACACTAAAAAACCAACCAGATACAAGAACAACAACCACCAACTAACACCCATTTATAGAAATCCCCTCAAATCATTATAACCAAGACGATCCCACTCACGCTCAGCCCTATTATATAAAAAGACCGCAAAAAGAAAAAAAACGTTTCTCATAAATCATTTTTGAATACTCACAAAAAAACACCCTTTGAACATTTCCAACAACACTAAACACTTACAGCAGGATCACCACCCAACTGAAAACATAACTGTACACACACACAAAAAGAACTAAGACATCCCATCAACTATCATCAATGCTACTCATTTTTATAAAACATTCGCACAAAAAATCACAATCACCAACTCCATACCAATCTTCATACACTCTCTCATCTACCACCATCACATACCAGCACAGATAGGAGGATACCCTCCCTTGACATCACCTTCATCCTGTGTTTAACTTGACGACGTCACAACAGCAACCCCACTATACTTTATTTTAACTTACTGAGAGGAAGCTACTTGTTTCAACTGTTTTAATATCTCCAATATCTAAAGATCACCACAAATCAAGAACGTTTACAAATTCTTATAACCCCATAGGGCGGTCCAGTTTTACCACTAAGATCACACATTTTTGTACACATTCCTTAAAAACATCCATAACGAAGATCACTAAAACTATCTATACTTTCAACAAAGATCACATAACATTTGTCCTTCTCTAACCTCACTCACCATTTAATTCTCATTCATCAACTTATAACATTTCATTAACCGAAATTACAACTCATCCACAAACTCCTCCCCCATTCCCAGACTTTACAACATTAGGCAACAAAAAAAAAAACTACTCATACACATATGACATGAAGACATTACCACAACTAACAACTGACTAACTTTGAGCCAACTCTGAACATCACCAAAACACCACTGAACATCTCAAAAATACTCTGGCACATCATTTGAACACCTTCAAAAACACCATCAAACCCCTCTGAAATACTCCCAAAACACTACTGATTACTACCAAATCACCACTGAATAACTACCAAAACACCGTCAAAATCACCAAAACAAAGATTAGCATCACCAGCTAACAACCCATTTTATAGAAATTCTCTCAAATCACTATACCAAGAACCCCCCTCCCCATGGCGCAAAAAAAAAAAGAAAAAAAACTTGAAAACAAACCTAATACACAAACACTTAGTACATATCAACCATCAACTGAAAACATATCTTGTACAACACATAAATCTAAGACAACCACCAACAACAATCACCCAGTGGGCGGGGGGCCCCCAAGGTGAAAAAAAAAAAACCCCCCCAACCACACTTACCTCAAAAAACAATAATATCACAAAGAAAACAAAATTTTTTTAAAATTTACATATTTTAAAAAATCATATTTTGACAATATCTAAGCGCACTCACCTCACTACCACCAACACACCGATGTCACACCTCAAAGGACGGCAAGGTTCACCTCCATGGACGTCACATTCCCATTGTTTTACTTGGCGGTCTGTAACATCACACCCAAACACTACACCTTGTTTCAACCTGTTGTAGCCCACAATAATCTCAGAACACTATAACCAAGACGATTACCAGATTTATACCCCACCACTATATCACAGAAAAACACTCATTTTATAATCATTCACACAAAAATCACGATCACCAATTCCATATCATTTTTTACCATCATCTATCAACCACATCACACCAGCTCACCAAAAATCTAAGAATCATGATCTCAAAACTACTATGATCACTGAAAACACTTATTTTTTTAAACATTCCGCCCAAAAAATAAGACTTACACAAAAAATAACCACGACACTCCACCAACATCTATAACCATAACCATGAGCACTATAATAATCACCATCACCAAAAAAAAAAAAAAATAATACAACACACACACCCACAAACTTATACATTTTCAATCACAAATTTAAGACATGAGAACATACTCACCAAGATCCTAAGACATTTCCACTCCAACTAAGACATACACATCATAACTAAACATACCACCAAAACCTATACTTGACATATTAAACAATAAATATAAGACATAAGCAAAAAAAAATTTTACAATGTCATGAACATTCCAGAACTAAGTCACACACCTCCCAACTAATACACAATCACTTTACTAAGTACATGTTAACTTACTATTCAATCAACTAAAAATATGTAATACAATTTAACCCACTGTCCAAATTTGCTATAATCATCGAAAAAAATAAAACTGTTTTTACACATGTTTATCTCAACTAAATCTTCATACCACATTTATCATTTCTCACCTAAGCTAATATCAATATTTCTCATCCACATCATCCCCCTAAAACATCCTTCCTTATAATCCATATCTCTTATAGATATTTGTAATCCCGACGACCCATCATGAACACTAGGGGTCAAGTGTAGTAGGTGGTGTTGGGAAGTGGTGATTGTTGCTCTGGCTCCTACGTCGTGATGGGTCGTCGGGGTTAAAACTCAATTCACTAAGGATAAACACAAAGACATTTTTAATAAGAAAAATTTCACTCGTTAGGTCCTTGATCACTCTTGCTATTAAATAGAAATGATCAAATGCCTAGAACAAAAAGTTTATTATAAATGTCCAGATTGTCGCTTGTTGTCGTATCATCTTGTGTGGCATGCAAAGAGTGACGTTAACCTTTTTCGGCGCATGTCACCCCTCACTGAAAGGCTATTTTCCCCACCAGCAAACCAGGTCTTAGGGTTAACGATGGGCCGCCATAGTTCAATCAGTACCCAGGTTCCAGCCAATGGAGAAGATGTTTTGGCAATCGCAGAGGTGTTTGTGGGTACCACACACCTGTTCTACATTTGTCCATTCCCCATTCTAGAGCGGGTTGAAGCACGGCCTGCATTCTATGCTTCCTGTTCTGCCTTGCTTAACCGTGGAGTGCACTAATAACCTTTGTTGAACATAGTTGTATATAGTGTACATACTTCTGTTCTAATTTGATTTCTTAAAGTTTTTTGCCGTACTTCCGGGCCCAGGGTCTTCTCCAGATGGTGACCCGGCGATTTCTAATTGGTGGTAGGATAAATAAGTCAAAAAGTTTTTCTATTGTGTTTATTTTGTTTCCCTTTACAACACCCAAATAACAGGCCTTCGGGACATCCTGGGTTGTAATATCTTTTCAATATTATACATCAAATTTCGACCCAATTTATTGAAAGAACGATTAGGACAATAATTCTGATCAAATTAGCAATAGTTATTTGAATTGATAATTCTTAGAAGTTGGATATATAACGGTACGAAGTAGCGACACAACAGTGAAAGAGACGCAAATGCCAGGAATAAAGTAATTCATTAACTAAAGACGTTTCATTAACGAAAGCTATTGAATTAGAGTCATGTGACTTTGATAACGCCAACTGCTTGCGCCAAACATGCCAAATATAGCATTAACTTTTACATGTAAGAA
This sequence comes from Cherax quadricarinatus, assembly GCF_026875155.1. Classification (NCBI taxonomy): domain Eukaryota; kingdom Metazoa; phylum Arthropoda; class Malacostraca; order Decapoda; family Parastacidae; genus Cherax; species Cherax quadricarinatus. Next base: position 23,329 of record NW_026493351.1, read on the forward strand.
CATTTTGGTTAACTGACAAACACTCTAGCAAATGGGAAAAACTGAAATTACTGTTTGATAACTTTTCGTGCAAAACCAATACATGGCAATTGGGACATCAGTTCATCAATTAATGGTTTTGTTTCTGCGATTACAAATTGAGGTTTGAAGGATTTAGGGCCCACTCTTTCATCGTCCAAGGTATCTGCATGTATGTCTTGACAGATGCAGGATAACAAGCTTGAAAATATGTTGACTGCAAGAAACTGCGTTATTGTAACATGAAAATCACTGACAAAAATTCAGGACATTATAAAACAACTGTAAGATACAGGTAACAAGAGAGACGTATAATTTCGTCCATTATTGGTTTGTCCATTCTTACAGACATCACACTAACTGACTGCTGATTCTCTCAAAATCATAAATTAAATTCGTAATAATAGTAAATGCTGGGGGGGGGTGAGTGGAGTAATGTACTTATAGCATATTCATTACGTTAATCAAAATTGATAGGTCATAATATTATAAGTACCTTTAAAGTGTTTATAAATATTGTTTAAAGGAAAATGAAAGTCAATAAAATAAAGTCGAGAATCAAAATATTTAACTCACAAAAAATGCCAAATTCTTAAATCACCCTATATGGCCTGCTAACTGGCCATCAAGGAACCACAGTGATTCCTGAGCAAGGTGGCTCAAAAAAGTCACTAGTTAAACAGTAAAAACATGATATATTTGCTGTTTTATTACTCTGATCAATCCATAGATTATTTTACATTCATTACGGTGTGGTTTTTTTTTTTAAAAAAAAAAAAACCCCCTTGGAACCTGAAAAAAAAGACTTTTATATTTTCTATCAAAATTTTAATACAAATTTGAAACAAGTATTTTTCTGGAATTCTTATTTAATTTAGCAATTTACAAAAAAAAACACCATTTGAAACACATGTTTAAAGATACTTATAGAACCGAAAAAAAAAACAACATAAAACTTAGAAAAAAGAAAAAGATGATCAAAAATATATAAAACAATGTATTCTTTTTTTCTTTCAGGTAAATGGGAGGACATTAAGAGGCGCCTGAGTTTACTCTGTCTCCAATATCATTTTAATTCCACCAATAATCTAGCCTTTTCCGTAATTACTATCAACATTTGCTCTGTATGCTTTCGTAAGATGAAGTCTAAGATCTTCCTTAATTCATGGTATAACTTAAACAAATCTTTGAAGGACATTGTTTGAGGACAATTGTGTTGTAAGGTCTCCAGCACAAAGCTCAAACTTTACAACACAGTTCACCTCAAACATTTACAGCATGTTTTTTGTGATTGGAGAACATAACACGGATATATTATGCTTTGATTGGCCTTTCTTGCCGCTATGTCGGAAATTCCATATTTTCTATTTGTAAAAAGTAATGCTTTGTTTCTGTAAGCTGTGTTATAAGTGTACATATAGTGGCAGTGTCGGTGGCTGTTCACCTTGTAATGCAGATGTTTCGGTGGATACGTACATGACTAGTTAATTTATTTTGTGTGTACTTTTGCAAAATATAAATAGTAGTTGGCATGCTTTCCATTGGGGAGGGGAGTGGGCTAGTGTGCGAAGGATCAGGTGTATATACTATGGCATTGATGCAGAACAATGTGTACTAGTTGCTTAATTATTAATATTATTATTAAAAAGCGCTAAACCCACCAAAGGGCTATACGGCACTGCAGGGTAGGAAGGAAGAGAGGAATCAGAGTTGGTAAAAGGGTAAGGGATGATTAGTAGGTATGGAAACAGCGGGCAGTGGCTAGTGCCGGGTAGAGGGTAGCAAGAGATTGAGGTAGAAAGGGCTGAGGGGAGTGCGAAAGGGTATCATCATCAGAGTATGTTTGGAGTAAATCAGTGTTTCAAGAAGTCATGAAGAGTCAGGATTAGAGTCCATCAGCAAGAAGGGAAGGTAAAGAGAGAGTAGTAGAGCGGAGACGAACGTTGGAGGTAAATTTCTGCGGCTCGTTGATAGAGAGGGCAGTCCCCCCCCCCCCCCACCTAACAAATGTGGCTATCGATACGGGAACGCTGACACTTCTCACAGAAAGGAACTTGGTGCCGTCCTCATATATTACGCATGATAAAGACTAGTGTGGCCCAATGCGAAGACAGAAGAAGACGGCCATAACCTATACTCGGCTTAAAAGACTGACATTTGTTACCGAGCAGTTAGACCGAGGTTTGTTGCCAACGGGTGGAAGGGGCAAGCATTTTACAGCGAAAGTAAGTCCGTAAATGGAACACCTCTATATGAAACTGGTAGGTCATGTACTGCTGACCCGCGCAGCAGTGTCTGCCTGTTCATTGCCCCTGTGCGTCAACAGACCAGGGACCACAACAAAAACAAATCTTTAGCTTGAGAGATATGCGTAACCAAAGTTGGATACTGAGAATCTAGGGGTGAGTGTATCAAATTTAGTATAGTCCTGTAAAGACTAAGGGAGTCCCCGAGACAACCAAAAATGATGACACCAGGCATAGATGAAATACGGATCAGTGCTGCAAGAATTGGCATACAATTCAGCTGTAAAAATGCTAGCCGAGGATAGTTAATGTCCTCGCAACGACACTGTCCCCCCCCCCACCCCCCCCGAAACGCTGCCGCGAAATCGACGCGCATCAGAAACTTAGAGCTATCTGTATTACACTGCGATGGCATGGAGAATGAGAGTGGAAGTGGTCAAGAAAAAGATAGCCGGGAACTACCGTAGGCAGTTGGGCTTTCGCGCAGGGATGAGAAGAACAACTGAACGAGCCTGGACCTTCCTATAAGTGAGCAGGGAAAAGTTGTAGTGCTACATGAACACAGAAAGGTGTAACGGAGGAAACAGAGCGAATGTAGTCGAAGAGAAAAGGGACGGAGCAACAGGGGCGACGAACAAATAAAGAATGTCTACTAACATCGGGACTATTCTATATAATGGAAGGATTCCGAAGATCGTGAGAGCGAAAATAGTAGCGAAGGCATGGGCATCACGGCGATCGACAAGGATGGAAATATTCGCTTCAGCATAGAAATCTCTCAACAGGGAAAGAGCGAAAAGCACCAAGGCATAACGCAATCCCTGGTGATGGATGGGTTAAGGTAGTTAGAGGAAGCAGCAGGAGAGGGCCGCTGAAAAAGATCTGGTAAAAACCATAATCGATTTTTCGAGAAAAAGGTCTGAATGGATTTGAAGGAGAGCTCGACGGTCAGCTCCCCATGAAAGATAGTCAAGGGTTTTAAGAAGATCAGCGGCTGTGACAAGTTGCTTCAGAGAGGTAATGTGAGGCTTCTTGTCCAGGATAACCTACGGTCAAAGAAGAAGGACCTAGAAAACTGACCGCATCACGTTCGAGATACGTGAGCCATAGAGGTACAAAGGATGATCGGTGATGACAGAGCGTACTGGGAAGTAATTTGGTGAGTTCCAGTAATGGAAAATTTAAAGCCCATGCGTGTTTGGCCCAATTGGAAAACACGGTGACCGCATGCTGGAAAGAAACTGTAATGAGGTGACAGTCAGCGCCCTGCACAAGCTATACGAAGTCATCAAACATAGAGGGATGACCAAATATTGGATGGAAAGACTAGAGGCCAAATCATTTATTAGCAAGGAAAAAAGTTTGTGCTCAGAACACATCCCTGGGGGACACCTTCAACTTGGACAAAGTCCTGGAGAGCATATAATTAACCCGAACCACGGAAATGTCCTGTCAGTTAAGAAGTCTTAAGGCAGGATGAGATTGCATCGGAGGCCCTAATGAGTTGGGCTTGGGCCAAAATATTATCCTCAAGTTGTGTCAATTCTTCTCAAGAATCAAAAAATATGGCAATAACTTTGTCCAATGTATTTGCCTGTGGACTGATTGTTAGTTAGCTTTAGGCTGTTTGCAATGGTGTATTTTCTTCAAAGGCTTGGTGTAGTGTTAGGGGGCGAGTTTATATTTATTACCTAACCAAAATTGTATCTTTTTCCTATGTGTACCATCCATGTATGTAAATGTTTGTGCTGTTTTTAATGAAAATATACAAAAAAAATGTCCTCAAAAACATTTGATGTTAAGTTATATCATTTTAATTAAGGAAAGATCCTAGATTTCACCTTACGAGACAGACAGAGCAAAATGCGATAGTAGTTATGAGCAAGGTAGATTAAAGGGAAATATAACATAATAATTAGAAAACAGGGGAAGTGACATGTCCGCTCAAGGTACTTTAGCTGGTACAGTCTTCTGAACAATACTCCTCGAAGATGCTCATATCAAGTTTCTTCTCATGAAATTCAACTTTTAAGGGTTGAACGATTTTATCAAATTTCCTGCAAAATATGACTTTACAAGGAATTCATAACAACTTCCGAAATATTTTACCAATAAGTAAAAACATTAAGCTAGTAATACAATGAATAAATATTCTCTTCAGTTTCTCTGACTCTCATAACAAAACATGTTAAATCACTCCTGAATTTTCAGCTACTCTTCACAATATACTTTGTGTTTCTAGCAGCATTGTCTGCAAGCAAAATTTGATAATAATATTAACCTGACATTTAAGGGTTTGCCGTTTTTTTTCATTTAAAAAAGTAAAAAAAAAAAATTATTAAAAATTAAAATCAAATTATACTTCATTATAAATATTTCATCAGTGATGACATACGAAGGAAAAAATAATAAAACTCTTAAATTTATTAACAAATTTAGGTAAGGTTTTCACAGAACTTCATCTTCAAGAAATTAATACAGTGGGACCCCCGGTTAACGAAATCTTTTTCATTCCAGTAGTATGTTTAGGTGCCAGTACTGACCGAATTTTTTCCCATAAGGAAATATTGTGAAGTAGAATTGTCCATTTCAGACCCTCCCCCAAACATACACGTACAAAACGCAACTTACATAAATACAGACACTTACAAAATTGGTTCGCAATTGGAGGTAATCGTTAAGCGGACCCTATATGCAGTTTTTATGTGATTCATGACGAGGTATACCTAACATTGTTCCTCAGATTTTTCAATGTTGGGAAGGTAGGTCGGTGCCCAAGAATTAGGCAAGCGAAGAATTAGGTTAATTCTTGGGCACGAACCTACTCCACATTGAACAAATGTGACATAACTCACCAATGACGCTGCCCTCTCCTGCCATACGGTATTATAAGCTGCTTCTCCGCTCACATGCCGTATTCTACACAAGATTGATGACTGAACAACAGCGACTCAAGGATGAGGACTGATACCTCATTCTCCTCCTTTCTTCAAGATTCTCCATTGTATGGACTGATGAAGTCCCCCCACTGTGTGGCGAACGTTTCCCTCAATAAAGATAACCCCAAAGTTCACATGTGTCTAATTTATCAACATGACGGTTCTTCTGAACCCTTCAATCCACAAATCTGTCAGACCGCAACTTCTTGGGATCTTCATACTTGGGAATATCTCTCAGACACGAATCATCTTATAATAAGTCTACACAAGATTTTCTGGCCTTCAAATATTAAATCAGTCAATCTTCCCGTGAAGCTTTTCCTGTCTATCAGAAATTCCTGTAGCGCACGATCTGACGCAAACTATGGAAACTGTGTTGTCAAAAAAAAAAAAAAAAAAATATATCTAATCTAATTAGGTAAGTTATTATAATTGATAACTAATTCATGTTCTTACATATGCTAATACATTTCAAAAATGAATGAAGTGATGAAAAATAATTTAAAAATATATTTCCACAATACTAATGCTGACTATTTAAACATAAACTTCACAAAATACACATAAAACATTATATATATATATAAATATATATATATATATATATATGATAATATATATATATATATATATATATATATATTATATATATATATATATAAATATATAAATATATATACATATTATTTTTGTTAATTACCACACTGGGCCGATTCCCACCAAGGCAGGTGGCCAAAAAAGGAAAAACTTTCACACATTCACTCCATCACTGTCTTTCCAGAAGGGTGCTTTACACTACAGTTTTTAAACCTGCAACATTAACACCCCTCCTCAGAGTGCAGGCACTACTTCCCATCTCCAAGACTCCAAGTCCGGCCTCACCGTTCCCTGAAATCCCTTCATAAATGTTACTGTTGCACACAACTCCACAGCACGTCAAGTATTAAACCATTTGTCTCCATTCACTCCTATCAATAACACGCTCACGCATGCCTCTGGAAGTCCAAGCCCCTCGCACACAAAATCCTCCTTTACCCCCTCCACTCCAACCTTCCTAGGCCGAGACGCCCCTACCCGCCTTCCTTCCACTACAGACTGATACCTCTTGAAGTCCATTCTGTTTTGGCTCCAATTCTCACTAATTCCGAAACCACCTCAACAACCCTCCTCCAGCCCTCTGGACAACAGTTTTGGTAATCCCGCACCTCCCCTAACTGTTCCAAACTAACGATTCTCTGCATATATTCACATCACACATTGCCCTCAGACATGACATCTCCACTGCCTCCAGCCTTCTCCTCGCTGCAACATTCATCACCCACGCTTCACACCCATATAAGAGCGTTGGTAAAACTATACTCTCATAAACATTCCCCTCTTTGCCTCCAAGGACAAAGTTTCTTTGTCTCCACAGACTCCTAAGTCACCACTCACTCTTTTTCCCTCATCAATTCTCTGATTCACCTCATCTTTCATAGACCCATTCCGCTGACAACGTCCAACTCCAAATAATCTGAAATACGTCACCTCCTCCAGTACTCTCTCCCTCCAAATCTGAATATCCAATCTTTCATCACTAATCTTTTTGTTATCCTCATAACCTTACTCTTACCTGTATTCACTCTTTAATTTTTTATTCTTTTGCACAACCCCACCCCCAAATTCATATCCATCCAATCTCTGCAACTTCTCTTCAGAATCTCCCAAGAGCACAGTGTCATCAGCAAAGAGCAGCTGTGACAACTCCCACTTTGTGTGTTGATTCTTTATCTTTAAACATCCACCACGCCTCTTGCCAGACCCTCGCATTTACTTCTCTTGCAACCCCATCTATAAATATATTAAACACCACGGTGACATCACACATCCTGTCTAAAGGCCTGCTTTTTTAATGGGAAAAAATTTCCCTGCTTTCCCTACATACTCTAACGTGAGCCTCAACTATCCACGTAAAAACCTTCACTGCCTTTTCAGTAACCTACCTCCTACACATACACTTGCAAACATCTGCCACATTTCCCCCCTATCCCACCCTGTCATAAAGCGGCCTTTTCCAAATCCATAAATGCCACAAAGACCTATTTTGCCTTATCTAAATACTGTTCACAATTATAAGTTTTCACTGTAAACACCTGGTCCACACACCCCTACCTTTCCAAAGCCCCTTGTTTCATCTCTATCCGTCTTACTCTTAATCTTTCATATAACCTACCAACACTTACCAGGTATACTCAACAAGACTACCCCCTATAATTTTGCACTCTCTTTTATCCCATTTGCCTTATACAAAGGACTATGCATGCTCTCTTGCCAATCCCTAGGTACTTACCCTTTCTATACATTTATTAAATAATTGCATCCAACCACTCATAAACTATATCCCCACCTGACTTTTAAACATTCTATCTTTATTCCATCAATCCCGCTGCCTTACCCCTTTCATTTTTACCTACTGCCTCACGAACTTCCCCCACACTCACAACTGGCCTCTTCCCACTCTACAAGATGTTTTTCCTCCTTGCCCTATACACAAATCGGGGGGGGGGACAGCTTCCCTACTTCATTAACATTTAAATTTCTCAAAATATTCACCATCTTCCCAATACCTCTGACTCTCCCATTTAATAACTCTCCTCTCCTATTTTAACTGACAAATCATTTGTTCTCATAGGCTTTCTTAATTTTATAAACACACTCCAAACTTTTTCTTATTTTCAAACAAAATTAGTTGAAAACATCATCACCCACTCTCTCATTTGCTCTCTTTTACATTGCATCGCCACTCTCTTAACCCCTCTCTCTTTTTGTCCATATACTCTTCCCTCCTTGCATACTTCTAACTTTAGTAAAAACTTCTCATATGCTAACTTTTTTCTCCCTTACTACTCTCTTTACATCATCATCCAACTCGCATCCTCTTCCCTCCCTGCACCCACTTTCCTGTAACAACAAACTTATGTGAACACTCCTAACACTACATTTTTTTAAACCTACCCCATACCTCAACGACCCCATTGCCTATGCTCACATTAGCCATCTTATCCCCAATAGCTGTTTTATATCTTTCCCTAACTGCCTTCCTCCTTTTAGTTTATAAACCGTCACACCTCTCTCCCGAATGCTTCTATTCACCTTGTATCCCATTACCTTTTAATCTCAGTGTAGCTACAACTAAAAGTGATCTGATATATCTGAGGCCCCACTATAAACATGAACATCCTGAAGTCTACTCAACAGTCTTTATCTCCCAAATACATAATCCAACAAACTACGTCATTTCGCCTACATCATATCTTTAATACTTATTTATCCGTCTTTTTTCTTAAAATATGTATACCTATAACTAAACCCCTTTCTATACAAAGTTCAATCAAAAGGGCTTCCATACATTTACACCTGGCACTCCCAAACTTACCTACCAACACCCTCTCTAAATTTCTCCTACTTTAGCATTCAGGTCCCCTACCACATTACTCTCTCACTTGGTTCAAAGGCTCCTATACATTCACTTAAAATCTCCAAAATCTCTTCTCTCTCCTCTGTACTCACTCTCTTCCTTCAGGTCATACACGCTTATTATGTCCACTTCTACGCATCCAACCTTTACTTTAATCACATATGTTTGAGGGGGTATTTACACATTCATATTCCTTTTTCTCCTTCCATAACCGATCATTAACATTACTGCTACCCCTTCCTTTGCTCTAACTACTCAGATACTCCAATTTAATCCCATTTTATTTCCCCCACTGAACTCTCCTACCACCTTCGCTTTTGTTTCGCTTAGGGCCAGGACATCCAACTTCTTTTCATTCTAACATCAGCAATCTCTGTTTCTTGTCATCCGCACTATCATCCACGCACATTAAGCATCCCATTTTATAAGTTTTTCTTCTTCTCTTTTTTAGTAAATTGTCCTACAGAGAAGGGGTTACTAGCCCATTGCTCCCGGCATTTTAGTCGCCTCATACGTCACGCATGGCTTACGGAAGGAAAATTCTTTTCCACTTCCCCATGGACAATAAAGAAATAAGAAGAAACAAGAGCTATTAGAAAACGGAGAAAAACCTAGATTGTAATGGTATATATATATGCATGTGCGTGTCTGAGAAAGTTGCCAAAGTGTAAGTAGGAGTAGCAAGATATCCCTGTTATCTAAGCCGTGTTTAATGAGACAGAAAAAGAATATATATTTAATATATATATATTATATAGATTATAAATATATATATATAATATATATATATATATATATATAATATATAATGAATTGCTGATGTTTATGAATGAAAAGACGTTGTATGTCCCTGGCCCTAAGCGAAACAAAGCTGAAGCGGTAGGGGAGTTTCGTGGGGAAAAATAAATGGGATTAAATCTGGAGTATCTGAAAGAGTTAGAGCAAAGGAAGGGGTGCAGTAATGTTGAAGGATCATTATTGGAAGGAGAAAAAGAGAATATGAATGTGTAAATTCAAGAATTATGTGGATTAAAGTAAAGTTGGATTGCGAAAAAGTGGGTCATAATAAGCGTGTATGCACCTGGAGAAGAGAGGAAATGTAAAGGAGAGAGAGAGATTTGGGAGATGTTAAGTAAATGTATAGGAAACCTTAACAGGTGAGAGAGTAAATGTGGTAGGGGACCTGAATGCCTAAAGTAGGAGAACTTTTAGAAGAGGGTGTGGTAGGGTAAGTTTTGGTGCCAGGTGTAAATGATTAATGGGAGCCCTTTGATTGAACTTTGTAAGAAAGGGTTCATTATAGGTAATACATATTTTTAAGAAACAGAGGATAAAATAAGTATACAAGATATTGATGGAGGGCGAATTGACATAATTTGTTGGATTATGTATTGGTAGTTAAAGGACTGTTGAGTAGACTACACAGGATGTACATGTTTATAAGGGGCCACAGATATACAAGATCACTTTCTAGTTGTAGCTTCACTGAGAGTACGGTAGTGGGATACAAGAGAATAGAAGCATCAGGGAAGAGAGGAGGTGAAAGGTTTATAAACTAAAAGAGTAGGCAGTTAGTGGTAAGATATAAACAGATATTGGAGGATAGATGGGCTAATGAGAGTATAGGCAATGGGGTCGAAGAGGAAATGAGGTACGTTTAAAAAATGTAGTGTTTTAGATGTTCACTGAAGTTTGTGTTACAGGAAAGTGGGTGCGGGAGGGAAGAGGAAGTGATTGGTGGATAGATGAAGTAAAGATGAGTAGTAAGGGAGAAAAAAGTTAGCATATGAGAAGTTTTTCAAAGTAGAATGATGCAAGGAGGGAAGAGTATTTGGAGAAAAAAAAGAAAAAAAGAGAGTGGTTAAGAGAGTGGTGAAGCTATGTAAAAAGAAGCAAATGAGAGAGTGGGTGAGATGTTATCAACAAATTTTTGTTGAAATAAGAAAAAGTTTTGAGTGAGATTAACAAGCTAAGGAAGGCCTAGAGAACGAATGGATTTGTCATTAAAAATAGAGAGATAGTTATTAAATGGAGCGTTAGCGTTAGAGGTATGGGAAGATGGATGGAATATTTTTGAGGAATTGTTAAATGTTGATGTGATAGGAAGCTGTGATTTCGTGTATAGGGCAAGGAGTATAACAACTTGTAGAATGAGAAGAACCAGTTGTAAGTGTGGGGAATTTCGTGGAGGCATAGGTAAAATGAAGGGGGTCACTCAGCCGGGATTGATGGAAAAAGATAGAAAATGTTAAAAGCAGGTGGGGATATAGTTTTGGAGTGGTTGGTGAAATTTATTTAATAAATGTATGGAAAGAGGTAAGGTACCTAGGGATGGCAGAGAGCATCATATACCTTTGTATAAAGGCAAAGGGACAAAAGAGAGTGCAAAAATTATAGGGGAATAAATCCGTTGATATACCTGGTAAAGTGTATGGTTACCTGGTTACCTGGAGGTAATTCCGGGATTCAACGCCCCCGCCGGCCCGGTCCATGACCAGGCCTTCCCGATGGATCCAGGCCCTGATCAACTAGGCTGTTTACTGCTGGCCGCACGCAGTCCTAAGTACGAGCCACAGCCGGCTGATCCGGCACCGACTTAAGTATCTGTCAGTCCATCTCTCTCTTGAAGCAGCCAGGTAGATTTATAAACACTCACAACCCACAACACCCACAACAACAACCCGCTTATAACTTCTTTTTGGTATCTCTAGTTCGACAACAATACCCACAACCCACACACCCACTAACCACTTATAAACATCTTTCGGTATCTCAGTTCGAGACCACAACACCCACAACCCACATCACCCACAACCCACAACACCCACAACCCACATCACCCACAACCATCAACCCACTTATAACATCTTTTCGTATCTCTAGTTTTCGACAACAACACCCACAACCACAACACCCACAACCCACATCCCCACAACAACAACCCACTTATAACATCTTTTCGGTATCTCTAGTTTCTACAAACAATCACCCACAACTTGCCTCAACAAACCCACAACCCACAACACCCCACAACACCCACAACCAACAACTCACTTAAAACATTCTTTTTCTCGATATCTCTAGTTCGACACAATACCCACAACCCTCATCATCTTACCAATTTTATTCACAATTTTCCTCTTGATACAATTTTTCCACCTTCTTTTTATTGACTCTTAAAATGTCATACGAGCAGACCTCCCTACTTACTAAAATTTCTAAATAAATCCTCTCCATACCCTCTCCTTGATCCACATAATAATTTAATATTAATTCACAACAAGTAGTCACACTACCCAACTACTGCGACAATGTTTCTACACACTCCAATCTTTTCCAGTGTATCATAACTTTTCACTTCTATATTTTTTTTTATAATATTCACACATTACCTTTTATTTTCAGCAAAATCCCCCCCCATACTTCAATAATTTTTAATACAACCCTCCCATACCCTCTCCATCTAACCCACATTTCTTCACATCCACTCACGCCGTCACCAACACTCTCCTTCGAACAAACATACAAAATCACATAAATGCATCTCATAAATGCATCCCATCACCCATCACAAATCCACTAAAATCACTGTATCCCAAGATATTCCAAAGGCATTCTATGATCACCTAACTCACACAGACAACTCACTTTACTTTGAACACCTTTCAAAACACTCTCATACCATCTCATTGAGACCACCTTTCTCAATATCTCTTAAGAAATATTCTCATATCGAAACCTTTATCATCTCACTACAGAACAAACCCCAAGATTACTTCGAACATACCTCAGAAATCATTTGAATACTCACATAAACTACCTTTGCACATTTTCCAAACAACACTGAAACATTTCCAAGTCAACATTTGAATACTCCCAAATAAGATTTGACATCTCTAATTTATCTACCCCACTTTTACAAACATATTCCATTAAATTACACATCATTCCCCAAACTCCTCCCTCAATCTCCAGATTTTACACCATATCCACAAAAACTACTCATACACTATGTCATGAGACATTACCAACACTAACACACACACACACACACACCACACACACACCACACCACACACACACACACACACACACCACTTTACTTTGTACAACACCAAAACACATCATCAATTACCTTTTTGATTACTCCAAAACATCATTTGAACACATTCATAGAAACAATCACAAAAAACTCCTTTAATACCTCCCAAAACACACTGAAATACTACCAAAACAGCACAGAACACTGCCCAACCACACTAAAAAACCAACCAGATACAAGAACAACAACCACCAACTAACACCCATTTATAGAAATCCCCTCAAATCATTATAACCAAGACGATCCCACTCACGCTCAGCCCTATTATATAAAAAGACCGCAAAAAGAAAAAAAACGTTTCTCATAAATCATTTTTGAATACTCACAAAAAAACACCCTTTGAACATTTCCAACAACACTAAACACTTACAGCAGGATCACCACCCAACTGAAAACATAACTGTACACACACACAAAAAGAACTAAGACATCCCATCAACTATCATCAATGCTACTCATTTTTATAAAACATTCGCACAAAAAATCACAATCACCAACTCCATACCAATCTTCATACACTCTCTCATCTACCACCATCACATACCAGCACAGATAGGAGGATACCCTCCCTTGACATCACCTTCATCCTGTGTTTAACTTGACGACGTCACAACAGCAACCCCACTATACTTTATTTTAACTTACTGAGAGGAAGCTACTTGTTTCAACTGTTTTAATATCTCCAATATCTAAAGATCACCACAAATCAAGAACGTTTACAAATTCTTATAACCCCATAGGGCGGTCCAGTTTTACCACTAAGATCACACATTTTTGTACACATTCCTTAAAAACATCCATAACGAAGATCACTAAAACTATCTATACTTTCAACAAAGATCACATAACATTTGTCCTTCTCTAACCTCACTCACCATTTAATTCTCATTCATCAACTTATAACATTTCATTAACCGAAATTACAACTCATCCACAAACTCCTCCCCCATTCCCAGACTTTACAACATTAGGCAACAAAAAAAAAAACTACTCATACACATATGACATGAAGACATTACCACAACTAACAACTGACTAACTTTGAGCCAACTCTGAACATCACCAAAACACCACTGAACATCTCAAAAATACTCTGGCACATCATTTGAACACCTTCAAAAACACCATCAAACCCCTCTGAAATACTCCCAAAACACTACTGATTACTACCAAATCACCACTGAATAACTACCAAAACACCGTCAAAATCACCAAAACAAAGATTAGCATCACCAGCTAACAACCCATTTTATAGAAATTCTCTCAAATCACTATACCAAGAACCCCCCTCCCCATGGCGCAAAAAAAAAAAGAAAAAAAACTTGAAAACAAACCTAATACACAAACACTTAGTACATATCAACCATCAACTGAAAACATATCTTGTACAACACATAAATCTAAGACAACCACCAACAACAATCACCCAGTGGGCGGGGGGCCCCCAAGGTGAAAAAAAAAAAACCCCCCCAACCACACTTACCTCAAAAAACAATAATATCACAAAGAAAACAAAATTTTTTTAAAATTTACATATTTTAAAAAATCATATTTTGACAATATCTAAGCGCACTCACCTCACTACCACCAACACACCGATGTCACACCTCAAAGGACGGCAAGGTTCACCTCCATGGACGTCACATTCCCATTGTTTTACTTGGCGGTCTGTAACATCACACCCAAACACTACACCTTGTTTCAACCTGTTGTAGCCCACAATAATCTCAGAACACTATAACCAAGACGATTACCAGATTTATACCCCACCACTATATCACAGAAAAACACTCATTTTATAATCATTCACACAAAAATCACGATCACCAATTCCATATCATTTTTTACCATCATCTATCAACCACATCACACCAGCTCACCAAAAATCTAAGAATCATGATCTCAAAACTACTATGATCACTGAAAACACTTATTTTTTTAAACATTCCGCCCAAAAAATAAGACTTACACAAAAAATAACCACGACACTCCACCAACATCTATAACCATAACCATGAGCACTATAATAATCACCATCACCAAAAAAAAAAAAAAATAATACAACACACACACCCACAAACTTATACATTTTCAATCACAAATTTAAGACATGAGAACATACTCACCAAGATCCTAAGACATTTCCACTCCAACTAAGACATACACATCATAACTAAACATACCACCAAAACCTATACTTGACATATTAAACAATAAATATAAGACATAAGCAAAAAAAAATTTTACAATGTCATGAACATTCCAGAACTAAGTCACACACCTCCCAACTAATACACAATCACTTTACTAAGTACATGTTAACTTACTATTCAATCAACTAAAAATATGTAATACAATTTAACCCACTGTCCAAATTTGCTATAATCATCGAAAAAAATAAAACTGTTTTTACACATGTTTATCTCAACTAAATCTTCATACCACATTTATCATTTCTCACCTAAGCTAATATCAATATTTCTCATCCACATCATCCCCCTAAAACATCCTTCCTTATAATCCATATCTCTTATAGATATTTGTAATCCCGACGACCCATCATGAACACTAGGGGTCAAGTGTAGTAGGTGGTGTTGGGAAGTGGTGATTGTTGCTCTGGCTCCTACGTCGTGATGGGTCGTCGGGGTTAAAACTCAATTCACTAAGGATAAACACAAAGACATTTTTAATAAGAAAAATTTCACTCGTTAGGTCCTTGATCACTCTTGCTATTAAATAGAAATGATCAAATGCCTAGAACAAAAAGTTTATTATAAATGTCCAGATTGTCGCTTGTTGTCGTATCATCTTGTGTGGCATGCAAAGAGTGACGTTAACCTTTTTCGGCGCATGTCACCCCTCACTGAAAGGCTATTTTCCCCACCAGCAAACCAGGTCTTAGGGTTAACGATGGGCCGCCATAGTTCAATCAGTACCCAGGTTCCAGCCAATGGAGAAGATGTTTTGGCAATCGCAGAGGTGTTTGTGGGTACCACACACCTGTTCTACATTTGTCCATTCCCCATTCTAGAGCGGGTTGAAGCACGGCCTGCATTCTATGCTTCCTGTTCTGCCTTGCTTAACCGTGGAGTGCACTAATAACCTTTGTTGAACATAGTTGTATATAGTGTACATACTTCTGTTCTAATTTGATTTCTTAAAGTTTTTTGCCGTACTTCCGGGCCCAGGGTCTTCTCCAGATGGTGACCCGGCGATTTCTAATTGGTGGTAGGATAAATAAGTCAAAAAGTTTTTCTATTGTGTTTATTTTGTTTCCCTTTACAACACCCAAATAACAGGCCTTCGGGACATCCTGGGTTGTAATATCTTTTCAATATTATACATCAAATTTCGACCCAATTTATTGAAAGAACGATTAGGACAATAATTCTGATCAAATTAGCAATAGTTATTTGAATTGATAATTCTTAGAAGTTGGATATATAACGGTACGAAGTAGCGACACAACAGTGAAAGAGACGCAAATGCCAGGAATAAAGTAATTCATTAACTAAAGACGTTTCATTAACGAAAGCTATTGAATTAGAGTCATGTGACTTTGATAACGCCAACTGCTTGCGCCAAACATGCCAAATATAGCATTAACTTTTACATGTAAGAACATTTTGGTTAACTGACAAACACTCTAGCAAATGGGAAAAACTGAAATTACTGTTTGATAACTTTTCGTGCAAAACCAATACATGGCAATTGGGACATCAGTTCATCAATTAATGGTTTTGTTTCTGCGATTACAAATTGAGGTTTGAAGGATTTAGGGCCCACTCTTTCATCGTCCAAGGTATCTGCATGTATGTCTTGACAGATGCAGGATAACAAGCTTGAAAATATGTTGACTGCAAGAAACTGCGTTATTGTAACATGAAAATCACTGACAAAAATTCAGGACATTATAAAACAACTGTAAGATACAGGTAACAAGAGAGACGTATAATTTCGTCCATTATTGGTTTGTCCATTCTTACAGACATCACACTAACTGACTGCTGATTCTCTCAAAATCATAAATTAAATTCGTAATAATAGTAAATGCTGGGGGGGGGTGAGTGGAGTAAT
This sequence comes from Cherax quadricarinatus, assembly GCF_026875155.1. Classification (NCBI taxonomy): domain Eukaryota; kingdom Metazoa; phylum Arthropoda; class Malacostraca; order Decapoda; family Parastacidae; genus Cherax; species Cherax quadricarinatus. The sequence continues at coordinate 40,168 of NW_026493351.1, forward strand.
GTACTTATAGCATATTCATTACGTTAATCAAAATTGATAGGTCATAATATTATAAGTACCTTTAAAGTGTTTATAAATATTGTTTAAAGGAAAATGAAAGTCAATAAAATAAAGTCGAGAATCAAAATATTTAACTCACAAAAAATGCCAAATTCTTAAATCACCCTATATGGCCTGCTAACTGGCCATCAAGGAACCACAGTGATTCCTGAGCAAGGTGGCTCAAAAAAGTCACTAGTTAAACAGTAAAAACATGATATATTTGCTGTTTTATTACTCTGATCAATCCATAGATTATTTTACATTCATTACGGTGTGGTTTTTTTTTTTAAAAAAAAAAAAACCCCCTTGGAACCTGAAAAAAAAGACTTTTATATTTTCTATCAAAATTTTAATACAAATTTGAAACAAGTATTTTTCTGGAATTCTTATTTAATTTAGCAATTTACAAAAAAAAACACCATTTGAAACACATGTTTAAAGATACTTATAGAACCGAAAAAAAAAACAACATAAAACTTAGAAAAAAGAAAAAGATGATCAAAAATATATAAAACAATGTATTCTTTTTTTCTTTCAGGTAAATGGGAGGACATTAAGAGGCGCCTGAGTTTACTCTGTCTCCAATATCATTTTAATTCCACCAATAATCTAGCCTTTTCCGTAATTACTATCAACATTTGCTCTGTATGCTTTCGTAAGATGAAGTCTAAGATCTTCCTTAATTCATGGTATAACTTAAACAAATCTTTGAAGGACATTGTTTGAGGACAATTGTGTTGTAAGGTCTCCAGCACAAAGCTCAAACTTTACAACACAGTTCACCTCAAACATTTACAGCATGTTTTTTGTGATTGGAGAACATAACACGGATATATTATGCTTTGATTGGCCTTTCTTGCCGCTATGTCGGAAATTCCATATTTTCTATTTGTAAAAAGTAATGCTTTGTTTCTGTAAGCTGTGTTATAAGTGTACATATAGTGGCAGTGTCGGTGGCTGTTCACCTTGTAATGCAGATGTTTCGGTGGATACGTACATGACTAGTTAATTTATTTTGTGTGTACTTTTGCAAAATATAAATAGTAGTTGGCATGCTTTCCATTGGGGAGGGGAGTGGGCTAGTGTGCGAAGGATCAGGTGTATATACTATGGCATTGATGCAGAACAATGTGTACTAGTTGCTTAATTATTAATATTATTATTAAAAAGCGCTAAACCCACCAAAGGGCTATACGGCACTGCAGGGTAGGAAGGAAGAGAGGAATCAGAGTTGGTAAAAGGGTAAGGGATGATTAGTAGGTATGGAAACAGCGGGCAGTGGCTAGTGCCGGGTAGAGGGTAGCAAGAGATTGAGGTAGAAAGGGCTGAGGGGAGTGCGAAAGGGTATCATCATCAGAGTATGTTTGGAGTAAATCAGTGTTTCAAGAAGTCATGAAGAGTCAGGATTAGAGTCCATCAGCAAGAAGGGAAGGTAAAGAGAGAGTAGTAGAGCGGAGACGAACGTTGGAGGTAAATTTCTGCGGCTCGTTGATAGAGAGGGCAGTCCCCCCCCCCCCCCACCTAACAAATGTGGCTATCGATACGGGAACGCTGACACTTCTCACAGAAAGGAACTTGGTGCCGTCCTCATATATTACGCATGATAAAGACTAGTGTGGCCCAATGCGAAGACAGAAGAAGACGGCCATAACCTATACTCGGCTTAAAAGACTGACATTTGTTACCGAGCAGTTAGACCGAGGTTTGTTGCCAACGGGTGGAAGGGGCAAGCATTTTACAGCGAAAGTAAGTCCGTAAATGGAACACCTCTATATGAAACTGGTAGGTCATGTACTGCTGACCCGCGCAGCAGTGTCTGCCTGTTCATTGCCCCTGTGCGTCAACAGACCAGGGACCACAACAAAAACAAATCTTTAGCTTGAGAGATATGCGTAACCAAAGTTGGATACTGAGAATCTAGGGGTGAGTGTATCAAATTTAGTATAGTCCTGTAAAGACTAAGGGAGTCCCCGAGACAACCAAAAATGATGACACCAGGCATAGATGAAATACGGATCAGTGCTGCAAGAATTGGCATACAATTCAGCTGTAAAAATGCTAGCCGAGGATAGTTAATGTCCTCGCAACGACACTGTCCCCCCCCCCACCCCCCCCGAAACGCTGCCGCGAAATCGACGCGCATCAGAAACTTAGAGCTATCTGTATTACACTGCGATGGCATGGAGAATGAGAGTGGAAGTGGTCAAGAAAAAGATAGCCGGGAACTACCGTAGGCAGTTGGGCTTTCGCGCAGGGATGAGAAGAACAACTGAACGAGCCTGGACCTTCCTATAAGTGAGCAGGGAAAAGTTGTAGTGCTACATGAACACAGAAAGGTGTAACGGAGGAAACAGAGCGAATGTAGTCGAAGAGAAAAGGGACGGAGCAACAGGGGCGACGAACAAATAAAGAATGTCTACTAACATCGGGACTATTCTATATAATGGAAGGATTCCGAAGATCGTGAGAGCGAAAATAGTAGCGAAGGCATGGGCATCACGGCGATCGACAAGGATGGAAATATTCGCTTCAGCATAGAAATCTCTCAACAGGGAAAGAGCGAAAAGCACCAAGGCATAACGCAATCCCTGGTGATGGATGGGTTAAGGTAGTTAGAGGAAGCAGCAGGAGAGGGCCGCTGAAAAAGATCTGGTAAAAACCATAATCGATTTTTCGAGAAAAAGGTCTGAATGGATTTGAAGGAGAGCTCGACGGTCAGCTCCCCATGAAAGATAGTCAAGGGTTTTAAGAAGATCAGCGGCTGTGACAAGTTGCTTCAGAGAGGTAATGTGAGGCTTCTTGTCCAGGATAACCTACGGTCAAAGAAGAAGGACCTAGAAAACTGACCGCATCACGTTCGAGATACGTGAGCCATAGAGGTACAAAGGATGATCGGTGATGACAGAGCGTACTGGGAAGTAATTTGGTGAGTTCCAGTAATGGAAAATTTAAAGCCCATGCGTGTTTGGCCCAATTGGAAAACACGGTGACCGCATGCTGGAAAGAAACTGTAATGAGGTGACAGTCAGCGCCCTGCACAAGCTATACGAAGTCATCAAACATAGAGGGATGACCAAATATTGGATGGAAAGACTAGAGGCCAAATCATTTATTAGCAAGGAAAAAAGTTTGTGCTCAGAACACATCCCTGGGGGACACCTTCAACTTGGACAAAGTCCTGGAGAGCATATAATTAACCCGAACCACGGAAATGTCCTGTCAGTTAAGAAGTCTTAAGGCAGGATGAGATTGCATCGGAGGCCCTAATGAGTTGGGCTTGGGCCAAAATATTATCCTCAAGTTGTGTCAATTCTTCTCAAGAATCAAAAAATATGGCAATAACTTTGTCCAATGTATTTGCCTGTGGACTGATTGTTAGTTAGCTTTAGGCTGTTTGCAATGGTGTATTTTCTTCAAAGGCTTGGTGTAGTGTTAGGGGGCGAGTTTATATTTATTACCTAACCAAAATTGTATCTTTTTCCTATGTGTACCATCCATGTATGTAAATGTTTGTGCTGTTTTTAATGAAAATATACAAAAAAAATGTCCTCAAAAACATTTGATGTTAAGTTATATCATTTTAATTAAGGAAAGATCCTAGATTTCACCTTACGAGACAGACAGAGCAAAATGCGATAGTAGTTATGAGCAAGGTAGATTAAAGGGAAATATAACATAATAATTAGAAAACAGGGGAAGTGACATGTCCGCTCAAGGTACTTTAGCTGGTACAGTCTTCTGAACAATACTCCTCGAAGATGCTCATATCAAGTTTCTTCTCATGAAATTCAACTTTTAAGGGTTGAACGATTTTATCAAATTTCCTGCAAAATATGACTTTACAAGGAATTCATAACAACTTCCGAAATATTTTACCAATAAGTAAAAACATTAAGCTAGTAATACAATGAATAAATATTCTCTTCAGTTTCTCTGACTCTCATAACAAAACATGTTAAATCACTCCTGAATTTTCAGCTACTCTTCACAATATACTTTGTGTTTCTAGCAGCATTGTCTGCAAGCAAAATTTGATAATAATATTAACCTGACATTTAAGGGTTTGCCGTTTTTTTTCATTTAAAAAAGTAAAAAAAAAAAATTATTAAAAATTAAAATCAAATTATACTTCATTATAAATATTTCATCAGTGATGACATACGAAGGAAAAAATAATAAAACTCTTAAATTTATTAACAAATTTAGGTAAGGTTTTCACAGAACTTCATCTTCAAGAAATTAATACAGTGGGACCCCCGGTTAACGAAATCTTTTTCATTCCAGTAGTATGTTTAGGTGCCAGTACTGACCGAATTTTTTCCCATAAGGAAATATTGTGAAGTAGAATTGTCCATTTCAGACCCTCCCCCAAACATACACGTACAAAACGCAACTTACATAAATACAGACACTTACAAAATTGGTTCGCAATTGGAGGTAATCGTTAAGCGGACCCTATATGCAGTTTTTATGTGATTCATGACGAGGTATACCTAACATTGTTCCTCAGATTTTTCAATGTTGGGAAGGTAGGTCGGTGCCCAAGAATTAGGCAAGCGAAGAATTAGGTTAATTCTTGGGCACGAACCTACTCCACATTGAACAAATGTGACATAACTCACCAATGACGCTGCCCTCTCCTGCCATACGGTATTATAAGCTGCTTCTCCGCTCACATGCCGTATTCTACACAAGATTGATGACTGAACAACAGCGACTCAAGGATGAGGACTGATACCTCATTCTCCTCCTTTCTTCAAGATTCTCCATTGTATGGACTGATGAAGTCCCCCCACTGTGTGGCGAACGTTTCCCTCAATAAAGATAACCCCAAAGTTCACATGTGTCTAATTTATCAACATGACGGTTCTTCTGAACCCTTCAATCCACAAATCTGTCAGACCGCAACTTCTTGGGATCTTCATACTTGGGAATATCTCTCAGACACGAATCATCTTATAATAAGTCTACACAAGATTTTCTGGCCTTCAAATATTAAATCAGTCAATCTTCCCGTGAAGCTTTTCCTGTCTATCAGAAATTCCTGTAGCGCACGATCTGACGCAAACTATGGAAACTGTGTTGTCAAAAAAAAAAAAAAAAAAATATATCTAATCTAATTAGGTAAGTTATTATAATTGATAACTAATTCATGTTCTTACATATGCTAATACATTTCAAAAATGAATGAAGTGATGAAAAATAATTTAAAAATATATTTCCACAATACTAATGCTGACTATTTAAACATAAACTTCACAAAATACACATAAAACATTATATATATATATAAATATATATATATATATATATATGATAATATATATATATATATATATATATATATATTATATATATATATATATAAATATATAAATATATATACATATTATTTTTGTTAATTACCACACTGGGCCGATTCCCACCAAGGCAGGTGGCCAAAAAAGGAAAAACTTTCACACATTCACTCCATCACTGTCTTTCCAGAAGGGTGCTTTACACTACAGTTTTTAAACCTGCAACATTAACACCCCTCCTCAGAGTGCAGGCACTACTTCCCATCTCCAAGACTCCAAGTCCGGCCTCACCGTTCCCTGAAATCCCTTCATAAATGTTACTGTTGCACACAACTCCACAGCACGTCAAGTATTAAACCATTTGTCTCCATTCACTCCTATCAATAACACGCTCACGCATGCCTCTGGAAGTCCAAGCCCCTCGCACACAAAATCCTCCTTTACCCCCTCCACTCCAACCTTCCTAGGCCGAGACGCCCCTACCCGCCTTCCTTCCACTACAGACTGATACCTCTTGAAGTCCATTCTGTTTTGGCTCCAATTCTCACTAATTCCGAAACCACCTCAACAACCCTCCTCCAGCCCTCTGGACAACAGTTTTGGTAATCCCGCACCTCCCCTAACTGTTCCAAACTAACGATTCTCTGCATATATTCACATCACACATTGCCCTCAGACATGACATCTCCACTGCCTCCAGCCTTCTCCTCGCTGCAACATTCATCACCCACGCTTCACACCCATATAAGAGCGTTGGTAAAACTATACTCTCATAAACATTCCCCTCTTTGCCTCCAAGGACAAAGTTTCTTTGTCTCCACAGACTCCTAAGTCACCACTCACTCTTTTTCCCTCATCAATTCTCTGATTCACCTCATCTTTCATAGACCCATTCCGCTGACAACGTCCAACTCCAAATAATCTGAAATACGTCACCTCCTCCAGTACTCTCTCCCTCCAAATCTGAATATCCAATCTTTCATCACTAATCTTTTTGTTATCCTCATAACCTTACTCTTACCTGTATTCACTCTTTAATTTTTTATTCTTTTGCACAACCCCACCCCCAAATTCATATCCATCCAATCTCTGCAACTTCTCTTCAGAATCTCCCAAGAGCACAGTGTCATCAGCAAAGAGCAGCTGTGACAACTCCCACTTTGTGTGTTGATTCTTTATCTTTAAACATCCACCACGCCTCTTGCCAGACCCTCGCATTTACTTCTCTTGCAACCCCATCTATAAATATATTAAACACCACGGTGACATCACACATCCTGTCTAAAGGCCTGCTTTTTTAATGGGAAAAAATTTCCCTGCTTTCCCTACATACTCTAACGTGAGCCTCAACTATCCACGTAAAAACCTTCACTGCCTTTTCAGTAACCTACCTCCTACACATACACTTGCAAACATCTGCCACATTTCCCCCCTATCCCACCCTGTCATAAAGCGGCCTTTTCCAAATCCATAAATGCCACAAAGACCTATTTTGCCTTATCTAAATACTGTTCACAATTATAAGTTTTCACTGTAAACACCTGGTCCACACACCCCTACCTTTCCAAAGCCCCTTGTTTCATCTCTATCCGTCTTACTCTTAATCTTTCATATAACCTACCAACACTTACCAGGTATACTCAACAAGACTACCCCCTATAATTTTGCACTCTCTTTTATCCCATTTGCCTTATACAAAGGACTATGCATGCTCTCTTGCCAATCCCTAGGTACTTACCCTTTCTATACATTTATTAAATAATTGCATCCAACCACTCATAAACTATATCCCCACCTGACTTTTAAACATTCTATCTTTATTCCATCAATCCCGCTGCCTTACCCCTTTCATTTTTACCTACTGCCTCACGAACTTCCCCCACACTCACAACTGGCCTCTTCCCACTCTACAAGATGTTTTTCCTCCTT